>DXKC01001610.1:0-10266 GCA_031170775.1 Cymbopogon citratus
GAAACAGAGGAGCCCATCGGGACTCGCAGTTTCGGCCACGGGGGCGGTCTGCAGTGGAGATGAAGGGGTGCAGGAGCACGGCGAAGTCGGGCCGCACCCGTGGGTGGTCACAGCTTGGCAAGGAGCGGCCCGTGGCGGCACGGCCACGCAAGCCCGCGGCTTGGCGGTGGAGCGGCACTGCGACTGTGCTCTCTGGCTGTGGCTGGACTTGGCGAGCGCGCACGCGAGGTCAAGAACGACAAGGCAAAGGTAGTAGTGCATACGGATGCGGCTTTGGTGGGGCGTGGAGGAGGGAACGACGGCGGCGGCCGGAGCTCGGCCATGGTGACCATGGCGCCGGTGCTCTGGCGCTGCTGGGAAGCGAGGAGGGGCGAGAGCGAGCGCTAGAACGAACAAATGGCGTCTCAGGACCGGTCGGCCTCTCCCCTGTGCGGCGGCAGGGTGCAAGGGCGCGTGGCAAGGATGGCACGCGGCGAGCGGCGGAGCTAAAACGATGGCGAAATCGAGCACGGCGGTGCCACAGCGCGGGCTTTATAGCGAAGCTGAGCAGTGCGAGGTCGACACGCAAGTACTTGCCGTGCCAGCGCGAAGCAGGAGGTGGCCATCGGACGAGCCTGGAAGCCGGTCGAAGAGCGGCGGCGTCGGCAAGCAAGCAGGCAGCTTCGTGGCAACCTGTTCCCCCTCTCGAATTACTGTATTAGTGTCCTCCTCTTCCTTTTTTTAAATTACTCTCAAATTCGTATATGGATTTGAAAAACTCACAACACAAAAGTTGTTCAAAAATTTAAGATAAACAATTTTGCTTTTGGACTCATCTTCAAATTCTAAATAGTTTTGAAAATAGATTTTCAAACCTAGAATTTGAATTTAAGGTAAATAAATAATGCATTCACAAATTTGGCACCTAATTAGTGAACAACCAATATTTAAACACCACAGTCATTACAATATTTCAAAGCTCAAGCATCACACTAATTTATGAAACCAAAATTTGGGCAAGTTTAATTCATGAAATTGATTTATTAAATTACCCAAAAATTGTACTAACAATTCAATCAAGTTTAGACATAACAATTTTCATTATATATCATTGAGCACTTTTTAGACAACAAAATTTATATAAGAATATGAAAAATCTTCAAATACAAAGTTTTCCTAACTTTTTGAGACCTTCACTTTTGCTATAGAAATCATTTTAAAATTATGCCCCCATTTTGAAATTTGGAATAGGGGTGACATTTGAGATTTGAATCAATTTGAAATTACTTTAAATTTTATATAGAAACTTGAAAAACTTTAAATACCAAGTTTGTTCATCTCAAGGAGAGCAAGAAAGATGCTTTTTGAACCATAGTCAAATTATGCTTAGATTTTGAATTATAGAAAAGGGGATAAATAAGAAAATAGGATTTTAAAGTCCTCGCTTTTATAATTCAAACTTATTTTTAATTTCCAACATAACCAATACTCAAAATGGATCACAACAAGCATTTCAATGCATAATGGAGTCACATCACACCTAAATTGCTAAAACACATTCAACCAATACATAGAAACTCATTTAATAAATGCATTCCAAAATAACTTTTAATGTTGCTTTGCATGCATATTATGTCATGATTATAATTTTAATTGCTTAGTAACATCGAGGATGTTACAGCAGGTACAAGCAGGAGAGGAGATACCGACAGGCCGGGCTTCCTCCAACTTTCACCTCCTACTTTATCTCTCTTAATCTAGAAGAATAACTCTAATCTCTCATAGACACTACAAAGCTACTCTCTCTTGAGGCTTTGCTCTATCTAATCCCTCTCTAGAAAATATACAATGAATACTTCATGGGAATTCTCTGAGCCAAGGGGCAGGGGCCCTGGTTATATAGCCCCCAAGGATGAACCGTAGCCCTTGGATCAAACCGACTTAAATGGACCGCTTTTATTGCATCTCAAGGTCGGTTGGAGGCAGGATCCGCGAGGTTCGCTCTGATTGGTGGAGAGGCCAGGGTAGGCGCCCTGGGCCCTAGGGCGGCCGCCCTGTGGTGGATGCCAGGTGGGCCCTCCTTTGGGGGCCTGCCTTCTCGAACCTTCTTGACTACAGAAAAGTGGTAGTAGAATCATTTCTCTCTATGTAAACCTGACATGTGGGTCCTCTTTGCTTATTTCTAGGTGTCCCCCTGTAGAAATAGATATTCACCAAAACTCGTGGAATTCTGTTACTGAAACACCTATTCTACCAAGGTTATTCAGTTTAGATCCTTTTTACAATTTAGTTGACGGTTAAAATTGATAGTTAACTACTGTCAACAAACTCCCCCACACTTAGGCTTTTACTCATACTCGAGAAAAGGATGGATTACTTTAGACAACCTCTAGACATCGACAGTAGATTATTCCTTAGTCATACCAGTACTGTGGGATTCAACGTGTCTACCATATTACTTTGAGCGGTTGAAGAACAAAACAGTATAAATCAGAGATTCTTTCCTCCCATTACCCTGTCACTTAGAGTTTTGCAGATAGTATTTAAAATAAAAACTTAGTTCACCTTCTCCTTCATGTAGTACACTCAAGTCTCTCAATATATGTGTTATTTGTGGATTCTCACTTGAGACATAAGTCTAGCACTTTCACTCAAAGCTGTATATGGAGTTTGAAGGTATTTCAAGGAATAGCATACTTACCTTGCATATGTTGCTTAGTCAAAATGGGATCCTCAGAGGGGAGTGTCATACCCTTAGATCAAGATGTGCATGTGTGTGGAAATATTTTGTGGCTAATCCTAATTCTACTTTGCTCCTTGAACAGGCTTTCTTCTTTAAACTTCTTTAGGTAAGGACCATGAGCTATTTTTCTTCTTTCTTCTCTCTCTTTTTTTCATGGGATATTTGTCCTCTGTTTTGATGCTTTATTTTGCATAGTCTCATGTCCTTCACCTAGTATAATAAACTTGGAGAAGCAGTGGATAATAACTTGGAGCATTTATTTTCAAATCCTAACAACATTTTTTGGATCTTCTCCCAGTGTAGGAGAATGATCATAGGTGAAGAGCATGTTTGTGCGTACTCCTAGTGTAGGAGCAGCAAATATATATGTGGGTGTATGTGATCTTGATCTTGAGAGCATGACCTTCCTCTCGACAAGGGTCTCACACGGTTTGACTTAATACACGGCAAGCAGCGTATGTGCTAGTTTCATTCTTTAATGATTAAAGGTTCTAATAGGTAATTATACTCTTACTACAGAGGAGAAGCATAGCCAGTGTTTTATGTGCTTTTAAATAAATTCACTAAGTGACAAAAGTATTGGGGTCAGATTCTCATGACTTTACTATATCATATTCCTCAACAACTTAAGTGATATGGGGTCCCTACAAAATAAGTTCCCAACAGTAACAGGATTTCCAAGAATTATCATAGTGTGAGTCAACAGAGATCATGACTAAAATAATTTATATTTTTATCTTCGGTAATTTTTTAAATTTTATTCAAGAAATCTTAATACGAAATGGAACAGTAAGTTACTTGTGCAAAAATGTAACATAATGAGGACATACCTGACTGTGGTCGAAGGGCTGAGCCAGAGGGGCTAGCACTAGGGCAGGCACCTAAATCCTTAGGGCGGCTGCCCCACCTGGGTGGCTTCCCATGCACTGCTTCGACGAGCAGGGTCCTTACGTTATGTTGTCTCAAATATTTAGGTTGTTGCACCAGAATTTTTCTGTTTCGTTGTCGGTTGCCTCCCCCACACTTGTTTTCTGTATATCCTTCATTCACAACGTGGTGGAGACAAATAGAACATAGACAAAAATATACATACATTTATTCAAACCAAATCTTTATTCCAGTATCATGTAAGGCATGGATTACAATGATCAAACCAAACCGAATTTAAATTGTGGAAATTAAAAACTAAATTGGGGTGCCTTATTAAATGTCTAGGATGGTTTGATTCTACTTCCTTGGGTGCTCAAGCCTAGTCACCCTCTTATCTAAATCAGCGGTCGTCCTATCCATCTTCTCATTAGTCTGAAGAATGGACATACTCTGGACACGCTGGCAAGCCTCTAAGGAAGCGATTATGGCTTTCAGATCTTCAATAGCCTTCTCTAAGTCGGCTAGGGTCTTGCAACGTTTGCGTGGCATCTCTGACTTGGCAAGTGCTTGGTTGGGTGCTTCCTTCCATGGAATGAACTTGACTTTGCTCAGTTGTGCGAGAACTCCTTCAAAGTGGATACGGTTTCTAGTAGCGTACTTGGCGTAGACAATTTTGCCACTCTTGTTGGTCTTTACCCCCAGCAGAGTTTCATTATGGTTTGGGGGCAAGAGCTTTGTTCCTGTGAGTAGCGCAACGATAGGCCCCTTGGACGGTGCATCTTCGATTAGGCGAGGTGCAGCAGGCGCAGTTATCACAGGCTAGGCAAAATATGATTGGCCATAGCCACACTTTTTAGGCGGGATGGCAGCGAGAGGCTTATCCTCATATGGGACTAGCGCAAGTGAGTCATCGCTTGGGATGGAGTTAAGGTCGATCCCATAGGGGATCATCCTCTACCCCTCGTTGTTGGCCATTTGAAACTGTAGGAGGCTTAGCAAGCTTTAGAGGAAGGAGAGAATGGTTGGGTTGAATGCAAATGGTGGAGGTCCTGGGCTGTTTATATAGGAGTCAAAGGGGGTCTGGAAGGTTCCATGATCGGGAAAAACTTATATTATTAAAAATTATATTCCCAAAATACATGGATACGCAGTGGAGCAAAGCAGACGGCAAGGCAGCGCAGAGGCAGGGCGGGCGCCCTAGGGTTTAGGGCGGCCGCCCGAGCTTCGGGCCCGATGCCGTCCAATCTTTTTCATAATTTTTTCTTATATTTTTGTTATTTTAGAAAATAGGTTGTAGCCCAAAAATATGAAACTAAAAGGATGGGCCTAGGAATATTTAGTTGAGAAAGAAGGTGATTAGGTCCACTTCTTCTAATTCTTTATTGGGTTCTAGAAAAATTTTAAGGCATTGTCCATTTACCTAGAATAACTTACCCTCGGTATTTTGAAGTGTTACCGCTCCATGTGAAGATGCATTGACCACCGTGAATGGTCCTTCCCACTTGCTCCAAAGTTTTCCATGCCTGAAAAGCTTCACCCTGGAATTAAAAAGTAATACCTTATCTCCTGGGGTGAATTCTTTCTTCTTGATCCTTTTGTCATGCCATCGTTTGACTCTTTCTTTGTAGATCCTTGCATTATGATAGGCCTTCTCTCTCCACTCTTCTAATTCAAAAAGTTGCATTCTTCTTTTGTTTCCTACAGCATCTAGATCCATGTTTCATCTCTTGATAGCCCAGTGAGCCTTGTGTTCTAGCTCTACTGGTAGATGGCAAGTCTTCCCGTATACTAATTGATAGGGAGTCATTCCGATAGGTGTCTTGTATGCTGTTTGATATGCCCATAATGCATCATGTAGTTTGTCCTTCCATGCAGTACCCATCTTGTTCACTGTCTTTTGCAAGATGTTCTTGATCTGTTTGTTGGACGTTTCTGCTTGGCCACTTGTCTGAGGGTGATAGGGAGTGGCAACATTGTGACTTATCCCATGTCTAGCTAAATATTGCTCGAAAAGTTTGTTGATCAAGTGTGATCCTCCGTCACTTATGACTAATCTTGGAACTCCGAATCTTGGGAATATTACTTCTTCAAACATTCCTCTAGAGCTGATGCTGTTGGCTTTCTTGCATGGCAGTGCTTCTACCCATTTGGAGACATAATCTACTACCACGAGGATATACTCACATTTCTTGGATGGTGGGAATGGTCCCATAAAATCAATTCGTAGACATCGAATAGTTCAATCTGAAGATTGTTGGTAAGGGGCATGGCATCTCTTGAATTGATATTGCCGTGCCTCTGACATGATCCACATCTTCGGATGAAAGCTTTTGTGTCTTCATACATTGTTGGCCAGAAAAATCCACACTGCCAAATTTTAGCATGTGAGTGGAATGCCCCATAATGTCCTCCATATGGTGATGAGTGGCATTTTTTGATGATCTGTATTCCTTCCTCAGTGGGCACACACCTTCTGAGTAGACCAATAGAGCATACTCGAAAGAGGTATGGCTCATCCCATATGTCAACACGACTTTCTTAGACAAGCTTCCTTTTGTTCCTTCCTGGTGGTACATAACTTGAAACCATAAATTAACAATATCTGCGTACTAGAGGTCAGACCAGCTGATCCCGTAGAGCATGCGTCCCGAAGTGCGTCGTTGATGGGTAGCTCCTGTGAATTCTCAAACTGCATTCTAGACAAGTGATAGGCAACAGAATTTTCTACTCCCATTTTATCTTTTATTTCTAAACCAAATTCTTGGAGTTGTAGTATCCATCTTATTAAGTGTGGTTTAGCATATTTTTTAGTAAGCAAATATTTTAAAGCAGCATGATTAGTATAAACAATTACTTTTGCTCCTACTAAGTAAGATCTAAACTTATCAATAGCAAACATAACAGCTAGAAGTTCTTTTTCGATAGTCGCATAATGCAGCTGTGGTCCTGTGAATGTTTTACTAGCATAGGCAATTGCATGATACTTTATATCTTTGGTTTGTCCTAAGACTGCCCCCACAGCATAATCACTAGCATCACACATAATTTCAAAATGTAGTGTCCAATCAGGGGGTTGAATGATTGGAGCTGAGATGAGTGCTTTCTTTAAAATTTCAAAAGATTGCAGACAAGCATCATCAAATTCAAAAGAAACATCCTTGGCTAGTAGTCTAGTAAGTGGTCTAGCAATAAATGAGAAATCTTTTATAAACCTTCTATAAAATCTAGCATGGCCAAGAAAGCTTCTGATCCCTTTTATATTAATAGGTGGAGGTAGTTGTTCAATAACTTCAATTTTAGCTTTGTCTACCTTAATTCCTCTTTCAGACACTAAGTGCTCTAGCACTACTCCTTCTCTAACCATGAAATAACATTTTCCCAATTAAGGACTAAGTGCTTTTCTTTACATCTTTCCAAAACTCTGTCTAAGTTTTCAAGACAATCATCAAAAATTTTTCCATAAACAGAAAAATCATCCATGAAAACTTCTATAATTTGTTCAATCATATCAGAGAATATAGACATCATGCATCTTTGAAAAGAAGCTGGAGCATTACATAGTCCAAAAGACATTCTACGATAAGCATAAGTTTCATATGGACATGTAAAAGTGGTTTTGCTTTGATCATCTGGATGTATCGGGATTTGGTAATATCCTGAATATCCATCAAGAAAGCAAAAGTATGAATGTTTTGCTAGTCACTCCAACATCTCATCAATGAAGGGTAATGGAAAGTGATCTTTTCTTGTGGCTTTATTAAGCTTTCTATAATCTATGCACATTTGCCAACCCATTACAGTTCGTTGAGGTATTAATTCATTCTTGTCATTTTTAACAACAGTCATACCTCCCTTTTTAGGAATAACTTGAACCAGACTAACCCACTTACTATGTGGCACAGGATAGATAATCCCGGCATGCAATAATTTGATTACTTCCTTTTTAACAACCTCTCTCATCGCATTGTTAAGTCTACGTTGAGGTTCTCTAGATGGTGGCATAGTGGGATCTATAGAAATGCGATGAGTGCACAGAGCTGGACTGATTCCTTTGAGGTCGTGGAGTGAGTAGCCAAAGGCTGAACGATGTTTTTCTAGGATGGTCATTAATCGAGTTGTCTGCTCTTGAGTGAGTTTATCACTTATGATTACTGGAGACTCTGGATCATTATCTAGGAAAGCGTATTTAAGACCAGTGGGCAAAGGTTTAAGCTCAATAGGAGGCTTAGGTGGTTCTATAAACTCATCTATCGGTTCAGGTTCAAAGTAGTCAGCCTCTTCTTCAATGAAGAATTGGGCGTCATTCTCCGCCTCTGTTTCTACTAGAAATTCTAGAGATGCAGCCTTGAATTCCTCCAATGGGTCTATATGAGGGCAAGATTCAGCTCTAGTATTTAGAGAATGAGCTATAGACATCAGGAGTCATAGTTTATTTCCAAGATGAATGTTTAATTTCCTGGTTTGCCCTTCATAAAGAAGTGGTCTAAAAGGTTGTCCAATCAACAGGTCAAATTCCCACACATCAAAGATGTAGAAGCTCAAATGAACTGCGGTTCCTTCAACCTGGAGGGGCAGGACATGCAAAATTCCTAAACTAGGAATGATGTGCCCCATAGGACTTTTTAGCAATTTTGTGGTTGGGGTTAAATTCATGTTTGTTATTAATTTGTGTGCAAGTGAGAGTGACATGATATTAATGCCCACTAATGGATTATAGAGAGCATCTTGGTGTCTTGAGTTAATTTGGCAATGGATGGGTAAGGAAGGTGTATCCAAACGGATAACCTCAGAAACTAGTTCTGATTCTTCCATCCATTCACTGCTTATAACTAACACTAGCTCTCCTGTGGTAGCATAAGAAACATCCTTAGAGTGGTCTATAGGTTCTACAGAATGATTGCGGTGTTTCTATGGTTTCTTTATAGCTACATGATTTAAGACATTTTAAATTCTATGAAAAGATCGGGTTCTATATCGAGCATAAAATTAGGAAATGGATTTTCTTCTTTTGGTGGCTCAGAAATTTGAGTGGCTGAAGTAGATGGTAAATCTGGTGAAGGGTTAGCTTCAGCTACTTGAAGTTCTTCTTCTAGGAGGTTATCGGTTTCAGTAGCTAATATTTGATCTAAGATTGTTGTTGCTTTTCAGAAGAAAGGTGCAAGAATGATCCTCCAGAAGTGGTATTGAGCAATTGTTTTCATTTATTACATAGACCTTTATAAAAATGTTGAAGAAGAATAGGGTCTGGTATACTAAGGTCCGGGCCAGAATATAACAAGTTTAGAAAGCGGTTCCAGGAGGAGGCCAAAGTTTCTTTAGGTTCTTGGGTAAAGGTTAATACTTTGACTCTAAGGTCGACGACTTGGAGGACTAGGTAAAATTCTAAGCAAAAGTTAGAGCATAAGGATCCCCAATCTCCTTATTGCTTACTCACGTTCCTTTCATACCATTGTCTAGCTTTTCCTTTTAAGGAAAAAGGGAAAAGCTTCCAACGTAAGGTTTCATCAGACATGCCTTCTATTCAAAGACAGTCACATGTTTGTTCAAAATCTCAAACGTGAAGGTAAGGATTTTTGTCTCCCTCTCCTGAGAATGATAGGCTTTGGACCATTGCAATCAACCACGGACTCAACCTATAGCCAGGGGTTTGTATTGGTTGTGAAGATTCCCATGGCCGTAGGCTGGTCTCCGTGGGTGCAGAAAATTATAAGATAGGAGTGGAATTTATTTTATCCATAAGGATGGTAAAATAGAAAAGACAAAAAAATGTAAAAACAAAAGATAAAAAGAATATAGTACAAGGTATCGCAGGACTTGGTTATCTCAGCAGACCGTTTTTCTCCCCGGCAACGGTGCCAGAAATGCTTGTTGATATTTGTTACGCACGCAGAAGAATCTAAAAGAAATAATCCGTAAGCACACGGATATCGGTGAGCACTTCACACGGGAGATAGTTCCAGAGTATCGTATTTGTTTATCCCAAGGGAGAAAAGGTGTGATGACTAACCAAGTGGTATGCTAATACCTTTGAGCTGCTCTTCAAGGTGTAGACAAGGACAATAAAGAAGATTACAACAACCTCTAATTCCAACCTATGGTAAGTATTGTGATTATTGTTCAGATAGGGATGCACCGAGGAAAAGAGACACCATAGAGGATGCTTAACCTAGGCACACTTTGATCCTACTAGTCCTACTAACGGGGGGTGGATTACGAAGGACTCAATAGGACTGTCACTCCTATGATCTACCATGCGTCCTAGCTAATAGGGTGTATCTACAAGTATCCCTATCCCAAGCACCGTGCTTACACTAGAAATAGTTACTTTACCTGCTACGCGAAGAGAATAAAGTAACCTCATAAACCAAAGAACAATAAGACAAGGACTTACTAGTATTAGAAGTTGAATTGCCGAAGAATCTTGAAACCAAGCTCCGGGTTAGGGAAACTTAATCTCGCAGGTACAAGCAGGAGAGGAGACACTGATAGGCCGGGCTTCCTCTAACTTCCACCTCCTACTTTATCTCTCTTAATCTAGAAGAATAACTCTAATCTCTCATAGAGACTACAAAGCTACTCTCTCTTGAGGCTTTGCTCTATCTAATCCCTCTCTAGAAAAATATACAATGAATACTTCATGGGAATTCTCTGAGCCAAGGGGTGGGGGCCCTGGT
>DXKC01001612.1:0-11283 GCA_031170775.1 Cymbopogon citratus
ACTAGTTCAAAGGAAGAGGCAAACGTAACCGAAAGATCGACCAAAAGAAACGTGGATGACTGGGTCACCTGATGAAGCTACCGGCCTTAGGTAGTAGCTACACACTTGTGTAACTGTTTGTAACCAAAGGCATGGCCATCACCAGATATTCAGATATACTCCCTCCGTTCCAAATCGTAAGTCATTCCAAAAATCTTAGAGAGTCAAAGCTTTTCAAATTTGACCAAAACTTTTAGAAAAAACCACAATGATTTGTGATATCAAATATGTATACGATAAAAATACAAGTAATAAAAAAATCTAATGGTACTTAGTTGACATCATAATTGTTATTATCCTATCATATAAATTTAATCAAACTTGAAAAACTTTAACTCTCCAAGATTTTTGGAATGACTTACATTACAATTTGAGACGGAGGGATTAGTATACTTCCAACATCTTCAGTTTTCAGCTACAGTTCGATCGGTTCATGCATGCATTCTCCTTTTGGTTTGACCATCTTCTCCCAGTCGTGTCCTCCAATGCATGCTTTTCCATCTGCTTGTTTTCTTCTTCTACCACCTAACCTGGCTTGGAAATTTTGTTCAGCTATTAAATTCTATATATTTATCTATGGAATTGTAGTAAACTACTAGCTATTGAAAAAAAACAAAGGATTAAAAAATTCAATGCCTTGTAACGTATTCCAAGGTTGGCTGCAGGTAACCATCCGGATTTACAGTGATATCCAACAACTCTAACTACCTGTGATGATCATTGGACAGTGATACATACAAAACCATCACCAACAACAGCAACCTTCCAAGTGAAAGGAATTTGAGGGAACACCAAGGATTAATCACACTAATTTACAATGCCATGCGCATGCTAGCCACAGGAATCAGCTGTTGATTAGTCTTCCATCTCTAGCTACCTGTCTTTGAATTAGCAGCTCTGATATGGTCACTCACTGCATGCCACACGCAGACAAGTGGCCATTGTGCTCCTCCTAATTTATGCACCAGAAGATACCTCCAAACAGGAAGAGGTTAAGCTGGAGAGAATTAATGCATATGGCAAAGCCACTTTACATTGAAGATAACCACATTGGCGCCAAAACCCTATTGTCCATTGACCTTATAATTTGCCGGGCTAAACAAACCAGCCAGCCAGCAACCATGCATGAAGTCTTAGTTGGTCACTCACCGACAGTGGGGCCCACACAACTCAATCAGAGGCCACTGGCCCCACTGTCAGAGGCTCGGAAGTAGATGGAAGCAAGTGAGCCATCACCTTTTCCCAAAAGGCAAATCCAAGTTAATCCTCCTCAAGTCCACAGGATAGACTTGATTAGCCCAAAGTAGGATGACTCAAATTAAATAAGCACACCCATAGCAGCAGGGTCATAGCAAAGGGGAAATGGTTGGGAGGAGTCATTTGGTACGTTCCTGATTGTCATTTCCTGCAGAGTCATGTTCCCCTTTATTTGCATTCCATTCCATTGCATTGCCTGGCACATCATCAGCAACATGCATATGGAATGGATTATATTAAAAGCATGCAGTCTTAAATCTTGGAGGGGAATGAAATGGGAAGGATCAAAGGAGGTGAGCACAAAGAGAGGCCGGGGAAAAGGTTGCAAAAGGTAGTGGGAATAACCGGATATCCTTTGGTAAGCCTCATTGGAGCCTAGCATTTGAATGCATATGCATACTAGTACTTTGGCCTACTAAGAGGCTCTGCAGTCTGCACCCCAAAGCAAAGTACATGAGCCATACCTTCATGCTGTGTGTTCTTATCATCATATATATCTACAATTACTTAATAAGGTAGGTAAAATCAATCAAAGGGTCGGCCTTTTTTTTTTCCTTGTAATTTCTCCCACATTTATATTGACACATGATACATGATTTTCTACACGGTGACGCAACTAAAGCTATGGAGGGATTCCGTGAAATCTATCTAAATTCTAAACTATACAATCGCACAATAATCACGTCCGTCCTTGCCGTTCTTCAGACGGCATAGCACTAGCATAGCACAACGTATACAACCACAAAAACAAAACTACTAAAACTACTAGCCCTTACAGAGCGTTACGATTAGGCGTTGGACAGCAATACACTACTAGATGGCCATGATAAAAACTAAAAAGGCTATATATATTGTAGCCGTTGATAATCGGACAGCTCCATATCTTGCATTCATGCAGGCGAGACCATGCACGATCCATTCATCCGATCAGATCAACAAAGGCCTCACACCTGTATTTTCTTGCCATCATCCATGCATCCATCACCTGTCAATTATTCGTTTCCCCAGCCAACAGATCGATCCATCGATCTCAAGTTTTTTTGCCCCGACAAACAGCAGGGCGACTGTACTGGACGAGCTCCTATGCCGTTAGTGTTCTTCCATTCATGTGATATACTTGCATCACGCTGGCAGGCAAATTGTCTGTCTGTCATGGCGACGGCGACAAAGATAAGCTCCCATTTCAGTGTTTCACTGTCTGAACACAGTGCTGGATTTAACCGGCAGGATATTTCTTAACGCTATCTGGGATAAAAGAAAGCAAAAGTTAGTTATTAGTGGTGACGCTAATTGCTTCAACCTGAAGGTCGTCATTACTGATCGATTTGACCAGACCAGTTGCTATCACGAGCTCACGGCAAGAACAGATCAAAATTCAAAAAGGAGCCGGCCCTGTTAGGCTGGTACTGTTCCTGCTGTCTCTGAACTCTGAAGACATCTGAATTCCCAGCGCACTTTGCTGCTTGTTGCTGCGGACACCTGTTGGTGCTAGAGGTGGTAGCAGTGTAAGCTGCTTGACGTCAGGAGTTGCAAGAACTAGCCTGAACAATTCCACGCACTGCTTCTCCAGAGGCTCCTGCCTTTTGCACCATGACGACGCGAATGGCAAAAGGACGGCAGGGAGATCAGATCAGCAGCAGACGCATGGCGAGGTGCGTGGCCACCGAGCACTGCCACCCTAGAAATGGTGGTTGGTGGCATGTGTCGCGACGGCCGGAACCGTGCTGGCCGGACGGAGAAATCAGAAATCTCACTTGCATTGCAGTGCAGTGCATTGGGCTCCGGTTGTTGCATGCATCACCGAGAGGAGAAAGAAAGAAAAGGCTCTCTAGCTAGCTCGCCACCGTGTCGAATTCTGTCTTTTCAGAAGCGACCAAGGGAACGGATCCAACCTATGCGTCACTATTCTATTCCGGGTTTTCTGAATCTCATCAAGCCTCCCTGGACCAGGACCCTTTATAGTACTTATATATAGTATATTTTGAAAAAAGACTGAATGAACCAGGAGCAGACAAGGGGAAGTGATGAAATCTGCAGGATCTGTATTCTCAAATCCCTGTTCTGAATTTTGGAGCAGGCACAGTGGGTATTTCAGCATGTTTCTCAAGCTGTTTAAACCGATAGAGTGTGAATATCGACACCGGGACCGGACAGGTTAATTGAAGGAGTGTGACCATGAATTACTCGATCAGATGCATGAATAATTTGACAGTATCTGCTGGAGACTATGTAGCTACTCTACAAGATACAGACTTACCATGCATAATACTCCTAGAACTAGTCCGGTCCTCTATTCCAATGAAAACCCCAGCTATGACTCAGGATTCATGAAGTCATGACACGAGATCAGAGAACCGTGTTGCGATGGTAAGCAAGCAAGCCCTGGCTGCCCACCTCTGCACTCTGCAGGTGTCATTTCTATCAAGTTTCATGTCCAGTATCCAGACAGCTCCCTGTACGTACCTGCTAAGCTGATCTATCACCCTTCATCACATTTTAATTCTGCAAGCGTGAGGTCACTTTGCTTTATACCTGCCAATGCATCCAAGCGAGCGAAACATCACCGAAACGATCATCAATCAAGTGAACACAAACAGATTATAGACCAAATAATCACTAAATTTCAGTCAATCAAATGGCCAATCAACTATATGTCCATTTGTTATTGTAGTATATGTATAGTCCTGCACGAACCCTAACTAGCCTAGCTGGTGTGTCCCTGAGCTTTGCTTTATACCTGCCAATGCATCCAAGCGAGCGAAACTTCACCGAAACGATCATCAATCAAGTGAACACAAACAGATTACAGACCAAATAATCACTAAATTTCAGTCAATCAAATGGCCAATCAACTATATGTCCATTTGTTATTGTAGTATATGTATAGTCCTGCACGAACCCTAACTAGCCTAGCTGGTGTGTCCCTGAGCTTTGCTTTATACCTGCCAATGCATCCAAGCGAGCGAAACTTCACCGAAACGATCATCAATCAAGTGAACACAAACAGATTACAGACCAAATAATCACTAAATTTCAGTCAATCAAATGGCCAATCAACTATATGTCCATTTGTTATTGTAGTATATGTATAGTCCTGCACGAACCCTAACTAGCCTAGCTGGTGTGTCCCTGAGCTCTGAAGAAGATCGAGGCCAAACCCTGCCGAACCTACTGTGACTACTGTCTATTCGTCCTCCAATGATTCAGCCATACAATACAATGCAATGGCACACAAACCCCTCTTCCCTGTCCTAGGGTAACCTTTTGACTTGTCACCTACGCGCACAAACCATGGCAGAGGAAACAAAGAGGCATATAAATCATCAATGAACAAAGCATTCAGTTCATCAGTTATCCTGTTAGTTCATCGATTCAACATCAGCGCAACGCAACACGGGGAAGAGAACGAAGAAGGGAAGGCGAATGGCGGCCCGTGTCATTTGTTAACGTGTTTGACTTTTGAGTGGCAATTTGGTGCTGTGATAGTTTAGTGTTTGTAGTGGCAGCTAATTGTGTGGTTTGGTGAGCAGGTTGGGGTTCTTTTTGTTAAATTATAGGCAGGTCCTGCGAGGATAGCTAGGCTAATCAGTGAGTAATGATCAGACAGGAGAAAGGCACGTCTACCCTAAAGTTCCCCATATGAACCATGCATGGCCTATCATAGCTCAGATATGGTGTGTAATATAGTGTTGGTAAAGATAGCAAGGAACAGCAGGTTCCAATAAATTTCTAATAGATGTCAACGACAGAGTCCCTGCAAGGTCAAGTTAAGCTGAGTCTGATTGGGAGGACAAGGGCAAAGCAGCTCTGAACAATAATGCATATCAAAACAGGTTACCTAAGTACTAATAGCTAGGCTACACTGTAATTTTGGCCCGGCCAGGCCATAATTATATACAGGGTGGCGAAATTATGAACGCAATTGGCAGGTAAACACCAACAAATGAGAATCTCAGAAAGTCGGAATGATGAACGCAACATGCATCACACTGCCCATACATTCGTGCAGCAGAGCTACCAAAATATCCTTCTGCGCAATTAGTTAAGGCCTGCCACAGCTCTTTAAAATCACCAGTCAAATTGCATACAGAATGGCCAACAATGGAGCACAACAATGGCACATTGGATATTGGCATGCAAGTGATACCGTGGCTCCAGTCTCCTTGGATAGACAATAGCTTTACCTGATCGATTAGGAGTTTAGGACTGAATACTTCGCCTCCAAATAAATGGGGGTTGAGCACGACCACAAGATAATTTTTTCAACAAAACAGGCGAATTTATATTGTAACCAGACATGGAGAGGACGACGATGCAAAGATATAGGCATTCAAATAGAAAGTGATGATATATACAGGAGAACCAGTATACTATTATTTTAGACTATGTACAATCAGAACAAGGATAGCTCTGTTCGATCCATCTCTCCTAGGACACAATTTGTATGGGGAAAAAGGATAACTGTGTCCAGTCCAGCTTTGATCGTGCCTATTACTTTGCACATCTAATACGTGCCAGCAGGATGAAGAAAGTCAAAACTTATTTACATTACAGTCCAACAGTTCCCATCAAGACAATACGCTATATAGCATACTTGTTTTCAACGCAAGGCAAATGATAGCCGGTTTACTCCAGGACTAAAAAAAATATCCTGAAACAGGTAACAGAAATGTCAGTTTTTACTAATAATGGGTCATACAAGGAACAAACAAACCCAATAGCTGACTCACATTAAACATGCTTTGGAATCTCCATGACATAATTTTTCTTCCATGAAGTAAGCATTTGATAAATAATCACTTGGAGTAGGGCAAACTGAGAAGCTGCCAAGACATTTGAAATATATTTACTCATAATCCAGTTTGAACTCTGTCTTCATCTTGTAATCACTATATTGGATGTGGGAACACTTACATGATCCCTTTATGGCTTCCGAACCTTTACTTCACATTCATTGCAGCGGCCATTTTCCTCAACCTTTGGGATATATCAGTGAAGGACGGTCTCTCAGCTGGATCACTGGACCAACAGCTTTCCATCAACCACTTCCACTCAGGATCACACCACGAAGGGATTTGAGGACGTAGGGAATCGTTTACAATGCCCCCTAGAAAAATGCATTGCAATGAAATCACTTGTGTGACATACTAACAAGCCTCGGCGATATATTTATGACTAAGATTCAAAACTCAAAATAATCCCCTATCTGTAGTATATCTGTACTGAACACTGTACTGAACATAATCCCCTATCGCAGCACAATGTAGGGCAAATCCACAGCTACCAACTTGTCATTGGCTTGTCCAATGTCACTATGCAAAGGGAGAAAATTCCTACTGGAAAAATCCAAAAAAGAAAACAAATTCTGCAAGTGCAACTACATAATACACCATACATTTAGATTGTTAAGTCCTTGAACCTTCTTATCCTGCCCGAATAGCAGAATTCAGCCTTGTGTCTGACGCACTAATAGCATCTTTCCTCTAGAGGAAGAAAGAGTGATTCGGAGTTTCGGACTAAAGTTGCAGTTGCAATAACCCGATTTCAGGTACAGCACCAACTACATTAATCTGGCTTTGTATTGAAGTCCACTTTTTAATTATGTTTCCCACCTTCATTACTCAAGACATCTGGGGACTTACGACCCATTTATACATACCACCTTCTTTTCTATTAGCTCAGCCTTATTTATTCTTTCAAAGCTGCATCCAAATCCAAACGCAAGTAATTCTAGAAGATAACTTCACTGAACATCTGTTCACAGTTCTGAAGTCCACAAATTATTATAACTAAGATATACCAAAAACTTAATGTCAAAACATGGTGGAAAGTATCATAACAGATCAAGGCATAGCATTCTACATTACTATAGGGAACTTGACATTACCAATAATTTCAGCAGCACGCATATCAGAGTATGGCTCTTCCCCAGTAAGCAGCTCCCACATGACAATTCCAAACGAATAGACGTCGATCTTCAAGATACATAAAAATAGTTTTTGTCAAGAATACAAAAAGGTGGGGCGTTGTTTAATATGGTCTAATAAATGTACTTACAAGACAAAGCAGTCTTACCTTCTCTGACACCATATTACTTTTCCCACTCAGAAGCTCTGGTGCCATCCATGGTAAGGTTCCTCTAACACCACCAGATACCAAAGTATGCTGTTTAACCTTTGATAGTCCGAGATCACCGATCTGGTCAGAAAGTATTTGAGTTGGGGAAAAGTCAGGAGAAGATATCCACCATTGCCACAAGAATTCCCCAGAAAGACAAAGCAGTAAAGGGAAAGGCTGGGAAAGGGATCAAACCTTGCAGATTGGTCGCTGCGGATCCCTCATGTTCACCAGTAGATTCTCACACTTCAGGTCAAAATGGACTATATTCTTCCCGTGCAAATACTCCATGCCAAATGCAGCATCCATGGCTAATATTACTCTCTTCCGGCGATCTATTGTCCTGCACAAGTGCTTTATTTCAGGGTTTGATAAAGGAGAAATAAAAGAACAAATATATTCTTATTTCTTGAATTAAGAAATGTAATACCTGTCTTTTTTCCTTAGGAACTGTTTGAGAGACCCATTGACCATAAACTCAGTAACAGTTGCTAAGCTTCCATCTGGACCATCACGAACTACGCCATAAAATGAAACCACATTTGGATGATGAAGTGAGCTTAGGATCAGAGCTTCTTTCCAGAAATCCGCAATCTGCAAAAATTAGATAAAGCTGAACTAGAATCATTTTGCACAGAAGCATAATTTCAAATTCACTTTCTCAGCGCAGTTGAATAACTCAAAATATTGTTCAGAATACTGTCAAGGACTTTGATGAACCAGTAATGTAAGGTCAGTGAAAAAATTTCAAAGCACAAAATCTAAATTTGAGGGACCTATCAAGAAAGCAAGTTAAACATACCAAACGCTCTCTCTCAGATGGTCTTCCAGCAAAGCAACTTGCTTTTATTCTTTTAATAGCAACATCACATCCCCTCCATTTACCATGATAGACCGCCCCATAAGTACCTGAACCCAGCTCTCTAATTTCCTCCAAATCATCATTTTGTATAGTCTGCATGATCCATACAGATTATAAATGGAACATAAGGTAAAATTCAAACAGTACTACACAAAAAGAGATCACCAAACATACCTGTAGTCCTTTTGATAAAGCTTCAGCTTCAGCAGTTGTGGACTCAATCTTGGAGCTCTTCTGCCGATCAAGGCTTCCTTGCAAATCAGAGTCCTGATTTGCATCTGTATTCTGCAAAACAAAACGATTTGAGTGGAGACCATTTGTAGTTTAGTAGTTAAAATGCTCAACCTTGAAGTATTACTTACACCAGCAGTTGCCTCATCCAACTTCTTTCCATTATCGTCATCATCAGGAACAGGTGAAACAGCAGCATTAGCATCTGATTGGGCTATTTTTGCCTCAGCAGCATCTTCCAGCGCTGCCTTTTTAACAGAGGCAATTAATTCTGGAAGGAAATTCAACCTATCCTCTGAAATATCCCCACATTCCTGCAGTGCGGTAGCCCCAGCTTCATGTTGCTTTTGCCTGCTTTCATGTCCGGTTGGCTTCTCCTGCTTAGGATCAACTTCATGTACAGCTCCAACATGGTGGGGTAAGGTACTTGGCAAAGGAGTTGTTTCATTCACATTTCGAGTAGAGCTAACATCATCTGGACCCTCAAGTTTCTTCATTGTGTTTGCATCCAACCTGGATAATTGATCAGTGAGGGGCAATACAGAAACAGCTACTTTGCTATCAGCCGGCATGGGTTCAGGGTATGCTCTTTCAGGATGAACCTCCCTCAATGGAGCTCCAGGTTGATGCTGGATTGATTCAGGAGGAATAAAAGGCTGAACATACTGAGCAGCAGTTGGATTGGACCTAGGACCAAAAGCGCTAGTGTTTTCCATGGCAGCAGGAACATCATGCCCAACAACTCTATATGGTATGTTGCCATTGGTAGGAGTCCATGGGTTTGGCATTCGATCATATCCAGGTAGACCTGGTATCCTGGGACTGACATCACCAGTATTTCTAACAAAGTTTGTGTTAATGCTCCCATTTGGCATTGGCAGGTGTGGGGAATCATATGGTGAGGCAGTGTGAACAGGGCTGTTCGCTCTCCTCCTCAGAGACTGAATGGGTGGCAAATTCTGCTGCATTTGATAAAAGGAATCTGCACCATACGCCAAAGATTGGTTGTAATGCTGCCCAGGGGGTTCTTCAAACCCTGCTGGCTGCGCATATGACCCACTGCCTCCAACTTGTTGGTTGTGATATGTGTCATTTATGAGCTCGCTGCTACCATGAAAATAGTGAGGACTTTCATGACTAGAACGGCCAAGAGATGCTGAATGCATTTCATATACTTTGTTTGGTGCAAATCCTGAATTTACAGAGTTGGCATCGACAATGTATGGCTCGATCACTCTACCATTAGCAGGATGATGCAGCCTTGGATCCTCATACCGCTGATGACTCTGGTTGGTATGCGCATGCCAGACTCTATCATGAGGATGTGACTCATTATAAAACATGGGAGGATGACCACCATTTTGCTCTTTAACATAAACACCATTTTCCAATCTAGCATCCTGACCTCCCACATAATGTTCACCAGGGCGGCAGTAATCTGAACAAGAACTAGCATGGTGACTTGGATAATCATTAATCATGCTTGCTTGGTCAAAATGTTGTTGGACTGGCCGAGTCCAACGAGGATTCATATAGATAGGATCACTCACGGAACCTTGAACCTTCTGGAATGGTGGACGGCAGTGATCACATCCATTGTTCCCATCCAAGAAATTGTTGGACCGGCTCAAATTACCAGGAAAGCCTGCATTTTGCTGAACTATAGCACCAGGTGGAAGCCAGACTAAACTATCCATATGTGATGGTGACTGCGCCTCATAATGCCGATATTTCGGTGACTGCCTTACAAAGTCGTCAGGAATCCTCTCATCAAAATCCTCCGCTCCTACTTGGAACCTTGTAGATGATGGTGAAATTGGAAAATCCCTTGGGTCATGCACTCCGTATTGACCTGGTGAGACATATGCAGGGCTCCAAGGGGAATCCATCTCTCCATACCTCTGACTATGTGATGGACGAGGGACATTCAAATGTCTCAAGCCAGCAAAATCTGGAATTCCTGAATCATTGCCTCCAATGCCAAAAAGCTGCTCCACAGATACAGGGGAGGAAGGTGACCTAACATCACCAAGGCTGTTGAGCGCATCTACATACCTCCTCTCTGTCTCACGCTCGTCTACATTGTAATGCACAGCCACTGATGCAGCATCATCATCCAAATGTTGAGAAAATAAGAAGATCCTGAGCCGAGTGAACACCTCCCCTGTGGCAATGACCTTGTCATACTCCTCCATCATGTTCACCACATCATCATCGTTCACAACCGAGACCAGCGCATCCAGATCCTCATCAGGTTGCTGGTACTTGACGATATCGGCATCCTTGTAGAGCTCTCTCATCCGTGCAGCTAGGTCAGCATATGATATGTCACGCGGCAACATGATAATCCTTGTCTCGCCGCCAACGTATCGAAGACAGCCATCAAGTGGTCGGGGAAGGATGCTGCCTCCAAAGCTGCAGAGGAACTTGGCCATGCGTGGTGCCCCCTCAGCCTCAGAGTCGACCGGGGCTGCGGCAGAGGGTGCCATACTTGAGTGAGACTGAAACCAAATTGACACAAATAGGTTTCACAGGATAGGCACTGAGTCTCAGTCTATCAGGCGACTGAAATCCAGCAAGTCCTATGCGCAGCACCAATTAGACACTTCCTGTTGAAAAGGGGGCAAAAAAAAAAGTTATTAATACATTAAAGGAAAGCAGGAAAAAAGTGAAGTGAAGTGAGCATCTCCATCTCACATGTAACTGATCTACACGAAGCTCTGTTACCAAATCACACAGTTATTACCACATATATATAGGAGTACTTTATTTTGCAC
>DXKC01001613.1:0-10193 GCA_031170775.1 Cymbopogon citratus
GTCTTTTTATTAAAAGAGAAAGTTTTTGTTTACAAACCAAGGATGACACACAGGTTTAAAATGAGCTCGTGTCTCCCAGACAACATAGTAGCCTTAACATATTACTCCCTGCGGTAGACAATCAAGGTGCTTGGCGCTGGCCTTCACCCCCCTGTTTGGCTTCATGACCGCCATCACCGTTTGGATTGGAGTGTTTACTGCGTAGAAGCATCTAGCATTTTTCTTTTTCTTTTTCTTTTTCCAAATTTAGGGACCGTTAGCTATCGCTGAGATGGGCCACACCGGTTGCCGAGGTGCACGGCCTTTGGACTGCAATAACACACGTTGTATCTGCACGGCAGCATATGCGAGAAGCAAGGGGATGACCGGATGAAGAAGAAAGAAGACCGTGAGGAACTGAAGCTGGTAGGAAAAATTAAAGAAATATGAGAGAAGGGCATTATGTTCATTTGAATATTTTTGTCTGTCGCAAACAGCTACACGAAGTAAAAGAAAAACTGCGTTAAACGGACCTTGTTTCCAAGAGATGAAATCAGAATTTTCCCCACATCGAAAACAAAATTTAGTGGACACGAAAATTTGGTGGCAAATACAGCTGGTTACTTTATGTTCCGTGGCCGGCCGGCCGGCCCGATATATATTTTCTTGGTTCCGTCGCTGTGAACGTCGGGCGCCGGCGCACTCGAGGTGGTGCACCGCACAGCCTAGGGCTGGTGCCGGCGCAGGGTGATCCCATACAATGACAGGAATCATGGATGGTGGACGGCCGGCCACGATGAATTTATCTTCAGCCAACCAAATAACATCGCCGACGGTGGTTTCGTGCCTGTCTGCACTGTCGGAAATACTCACGATCCTTTTTAATAAAATACATATCAGGAAATGGTGCCTGGGTTAATGAAGTTTCAGCAAACAAATGATAGACATGATTGTCAGCTATAACTCAAAGGTAAACTCAGAAAACTTGGACTGCAATAACTGGTGTGTCAGGACCTCAGGATTCTGGATAAGTACAGATGCAATGTAACTATACATCTGGTTACTTTATGTAACTATACAGAGCATTCAAGCATTATGTGGAAATAATGCTTTTCAGAGTCAGAAACCGATGTTAAGCTACACTACTTCCCTTCTGGAGAATGCCTCCAACTAATACGCTACGAGAGAAGAGTTTCTCAAACTACGCTAATGAAAAAATGACGGATACTTCTCATAGAGTTGTATCCGATCCGAAGCAGCATTTTGATTTCTGGAGAGATGAATCACAAAGTTGTGATCACTTTGTCAGTAGTCTTGCTCTCATACACCTCTACGGCTTGTCAACATTTGGGTGCCACGATTGTTCTGAAATCACAAGTGGCAAGTGAGTCAGTTAGGAAGCATGTTATGGGTAATGCAACTATTTGCAACAGTTCAATAATCTCACGAACTTAAGTAAATAATAATAAAAGGATAAATCAGCAGCAAGGTCAATACTAGTTTTTTTGACAAAAGAAACAACTCAATTTTTACTGAACTAATCCTGCTTATCTAAGCATTTCAACTTAGTTCCCATTGACAAAAAACTACCATTTCCTAAAGCACAACTTCAGAAGAAGTGGATTGTACATGCAACAGCTGTTTCACAGATCTGTTAGAACAGTAAATTTGAAAATATATGTGAGCTATTTCAGACAAATGCAGGATTCAATACACTCTGAACTCAACATGTGAGTTATTTCAGACTATGTAGGATTCAATATCTGTCTGTCATCAGTATGGCATCATTATCTACTAAACATCTGTCTTTCAGCAAATATAAGTGCATCACAAAAAATTTGAAACTACAGAGCTATTATGAGAATGCTGGTTATGCTATAGAGACGTTTCCAATCCCATACAGTACGCAGCTGAATGCACAAGGAACAAGTAAAAAGAGTTAAGCAGTTAGGCACTAGACAGTTTGTATTTGTTATGCAACTGTTGAAGCAGTTTAAAAGAAGGCATTGAACAGAAAACTGAAAATTCTGGACAGTTGAGTCAAAGTACCAGCATAAGCTGCTGAATTGAGAAGGTAATAACAATGAATCAAATTATTTATATTTCCTAACTGTTTTTAGTATCTATGAAACGATTGATGTTCAATAGAAACTGTAGACACTACAACAACATGAAATTGATTGTCTCAATCGTTTATCTTTCAGCTTATTCCTAAATAGCCAAAACAAGCATAGCATTTTTCTGAAACCCATGTAGAAGACGAATACGAACCCAATGCAGAAATCCAACGCAGGAGCCCAAAAAGACTTTGTATATGCTAGAAACTATATGACTAGTTGAATTGAATAACTAAATACCAACTCAATGCAGAAACCAAAGAAGAGGATATCAGTCAATGCAGTACTAGTTTCTGAACATCTGAGTACACGGTGGACAAGTTACAGTTTTTTACCAACATCAATATAATAATACTATGAGCTTCTAAACATAGCATGCAGCAACAAGTACTGATATTAGTAAGTACGTACCAGGAATCTTTTCCTAGCATCGATCAGGCCGCACCGACGATGGCAGCGGCAGCGCCTGCTCCGCCAGCTCCAGGCGGCACCCCACCGCCACCGCCGCTAGGCCCAGCCCCGGGGTCGCCCTCGGGTCCCTTCCCTTTGTCGTCTCCGTCCTTGGGATCGGTGAGACGAGCTTTAATGCTGGGCGTTGCAGCCTTGCACAGCGCCAAGTGGCGGCGGACATTCCAGGTGTCTCCCGTGAGTACCTTGTGGCACAGAAGGCACCGGAAGCGTCTCTCGTCGGGAACTCTGTCAACCAACAGCCATAACGGGCGGTTTGTACCCTCAGGTACTTGGCTCAGACGGCTGCACGAATATGTGTGCCCACCAAATCAAATTAAATTGCTAATTAATCAATTAATCCATACAGTTGATACTATTATTAGTAAATATAAGCAGGTAAAGTAGATGTATACAGACATACAGTATACGTATACATACCCACTTGGTTCTGGAAGATACACATAAAGGTAATCACGTATAGCCAGCTTTGCCCGCTCCCTCTCCTGCACCAGCTGCTGCCTGCGTTGGAACATACAGTAGTGGAACGAAGACAATCAGTCAACACAAGACCATGACCATCAGTCATATGACTACACGGGAGTTGCAACCAGGGACTTACGGAGAGACTTGAAGTCCTCTACTGACAACTCTTCCCAGAAATCCGAGCATCTCAAGGAGAAAGTCACCGTAGTCCTGCCCGTTGTGCTGTGCTGCCCAGTCAGCTACTCGGCGAAGGTGGTCGTGACGCTCACGCGCAATCGCCACCAAGCCCTGGCTGGCGTGCTGTAAGGCGCCCTGCACGCGCGGCAACATATAAAGCTCAGGGTGTGACCACCTCATGTCCCAGATGCGCCGGTCCTTGTCCAGGACAGCAGCTCCAGCCTGCTTTGCCTTTGTTCTGTGGAACCGGAAGGTCCTGACGAGGTACTTCGAAGCTTCTGTCCATTCGCCAGCATCAATCAAGGGGTTCAGTAGCACCTCTATGTCCAGGTAGCCAAGTTTAAACCAGAACCTGCAAACATGCATGTATCCATTCATGATCATCAATACATAATACGGCTACTGCTAGTACCTACAGATTCAGACCGTGACTCGTGAGTAGTACTTACTCTTCCTTTCTTGGCCAAGGATTCTGCCTCCAATTCTCAAAAGTGTCATTCGCAGCAGCCAAAGTACTCCTGCAGGCACGTATACCGATATACATTATTACAAGGGGGGGAAACCCTGAAAACCATGCAAGGCAAACATGTGTACATACTGTGTTCCAAAAGGAGAGCCAGCCCTTATCTAAATCATACTAATGCAAGTTAAGTTCAGGAGAGTAGTAGTAACATAATAGTAGGGGAGAAAAAGCTAGGAATTTTCAGGGTAAACCAAGCAGTTTGGCCATCCTGAGCTTTATCATGATAACTCATCAGGACAAGGAGGAAAGACATGGCAGGGTTAGAGTGAGCAATCAAGCAGTGGTAGGTTGGTAATAAAGCTGTAGAGCTTTGCACTTTGCATTGCTAGTACTAACTACATGGCCAGGGCAGGGCAGGAAAGCCACCATTTTGCACTCAATCATCAGATTCAGAGTTGGGAGATCCATCTAAACTCCACCACACATATCATATCAAAGCTAAAGGAACACACAATGTATGAGGATAGGCAAATCTAAATTTCCTGCTGGTGTTGCAGGATAGGCAAATCTAATTTCCTAGTTGATGCAGCACACATGATGTATGAGGATTCAACTAAAATACGTTGGATGGTTAAAAAGAGGAGATTTACTAGTCGCCTCACAAAGCAAAAATACTACAATTCATACAACTAATGGAACAAGGCCTTTATTAGTCAGCTAATAACTAATTCAAAATGATAATAAGAGCATGCATATATGACCTGAAATTCATAATAATAACTAATTCATCATGAACAGTGCACATATCCTAGAATTGAATTGATAAGTCTCATACTGTCTCATTCATTGCTTACAATTAAGAAGCAACCGGATAAAACAAAACACTCTGTGTAGACATTATGAAATATTGAAACGATCAATATGATGATCTCACCCATAGGACAACAAACTAACTAATCATGATGGCAATTATGGCATACACGTAGGAATACATACATTCCAAAATAAGCCCATAAACTAACTTATCAGAGTGGCATGATATGATGTTTTCCAGAATTAGAATAGATGTTAAGAACCATACTACTACAAGCATCCATTCAAAACTAGTCAAAAGAATTGAAAAGTGAAACAAATAGAGGGAGTACTAAAATCAAGAAACGACTCTATGGTGAATTAAAGTGGGAACCTAATGCCTTAAAATCAAATCAAGAAACATACTAGAAGAAAACAAAGACGACAGAATCATTCATCACTTGAAGACAAGGCTATGGCTAGCACAACCCAAGAAAGATCCACCAGACTAGTGCGTGCAGGTGCACGGTGCACACACATGACACAGGGATCCCTTTGCCTGATCGTTCTAGGTCTAGCGACACTTGCCCGGAGGAGCTTATCGCAAGACCAGGATCGTGCAGCTGCCCACCCGCAAGCCGCATCCAAGAACCAGACATCCAGGTTGCAACTCGCAATTCGCAACTCACAAGCCGCATCCAGGTTGCAGCTGCCCACCCGGCAGATCCAAGAACCATACGATGGAGAGAGGACGAAGGGGAGAACGAGGGGATCACCGGCGAGAAGGACGAGGAAGAGGACAGACGTAGGGTCGCCGTCGCCTCGCACCGCCCCGGCCCGCCGCCGCCCTTGGTCCTAGAGTCGCCTCGCCCGCTCACGTTCCGGTTCCGGAGGTGATTGGGCGGTTGGGCCGTGGAGGTGGAGAGTGGGAGAGAAAAGGAAAAGCCCGGGGCCTGTTTTCATTTCCACCAAAACGAACGGGGCAATCCGCCCTGATTGGGCCTGAAAACGGCAATCCGGCAGAAACCACGCAAGGCAAACATGTGTACATGCTGACATGCTGTGTTCTAAAAAGAATTTGTTATGCTTAATTTTTCTTGTGCAAGAGCCGCAGCAAATGTCATGGAACGCATCGGCACAGGATTGACAAGTGAAAAAGATCCAATATGGCATGAAGTGGCGGCCCAGGATAAAGAGAAAAGGATGACATGTGAATCAATCAAAAGATCAAGAAAGCAAAGAGACCGGAAGCCAAATATGTGCACTTGCTAGTTTGGATAGGCGTGCCAGTGGGACGGATACGATTTTGGAGCTGCCAATATAATTATATAAACTTTGGTTATTTCAAATTTTCAGATTATGTTAAAATTCGATGCACTTGAAAGCGACGAACAACGTGATGCTGTATGGGCTCAAGATCAAGAAAAAGACAGACATTAGATCAAGAAGAAGCAACACGAACACACGCTGTCGCACGGGGGTCCATCGCATGGACGTTGGTAAGCGCAAACACGACAGAGATCAACCAAATTGGGCACACTGACAAGAAATCAAGAAACGACAGAAGCTAGCTAACCGAATGTCCTCTTCGGTCGTCGGTGATCCTGGCCCTCCCTGGTTCATCGGCGGGGGCGACCATCCGCTCCCACTAGTCCCTGGTTCACCGTCCTCCTCCATGGAACGCTAAAGACAGCGACGGCGACGAACGGGAAAGAGACGAACTGGAGACGAGCCAAGTAGAATAAAATTACGAGAATTTTATTTAGTTACCGTAGCATTTAGATTTAGATTATCCACATTATATAGCACCCCTTCACGGTAGGTCGGCGGCAACGGGAAATGTGGCCCGGAGCAGTTGGGCCCACAAGTCAGTGACAGATATGGCGCGGACGGCAGGCCGGTGGGGCCGTCGCAACATATTCCGGGCCCACACGTCAGTGACAGATATGGCACGGACGGCAGCGGGGTGTGGCCCGTCGCAACAAACCTGCCGCTTCCCCTCGCCTGCAGCGCCAAGAAACCACTCCCCTCGCCGCCGTCCGCCGTCCTGCGCGGGGATGGTGCCCTTGCCCGGCCGGGCGCACGTGCGGCTGCGGAGCTGCGTGAGCGGCACGTTCCTGTACGCCGACGAAGACGGGCATGGCGAGTGGTGTCCTCCTCCACTGCGCCGCCTACAGGGGGTGCCTCGCGGTCTGGTCCGACGCCGAATGTTTGCGTGTGCCCCGGCACATGTGTGCCCCCGCCCATCTACCATCCATCTGTCCATTTAGATTCGTGCAATAGCTACATTAAGGCGGGCCGGTTGGTTGTTACTGTATATTTGTTACGGTGATTTGTTGTTTCCGTTCCGCTCCGTCGGCTTGGCAGTTGAGTCGCATTTACTGATGTTACTGTTCGAGGAGGCCTGTAGCGCCGCACGGCACCAAAAGCATGGCCGCCGCACGCCGCCGCCCTCATCCGCTCCACACGTTTCCGCCGCCCGATCCACAGCCGCCGTGAGCCGCCGCCGACACAGCTCCTCCCCCCTCGCAGCTCCTCCTGCCCTCGGAGGCCCCCCGAGGCTCATCTCATCAACCCGCGCTCCTTCATCTTCGGCACCTCACCCCGGCGGCGCGGGCGCACAGTGCACATCGCGAGCCGCGCGGCACAAGCTGCTCTTACTCTCCTCCGTGGTAAGCGCTGTGTGGCTTGCCTTCCGATCGCCTCTGTTGTGTCATGGCGTCGCCTGTGTGATCTGAGTGTTTGGTTGGTTGGTGCGGTGCGGGCGGACAGGGGTGCGGTTCGACGCGGCAGTGGGATGGCGGTGAGCGCGCGGGACAGCGCGGATGCGGCGGAGCGAGTCGTGGATGACCACACGACGGGTGGGCGTCGGACGGCGAGATGGACGTGGAGATGGATGTGGAAGGCGAGTTCCAAGACCAAGATGCCGACCGGAGGGACTGCGGCGCGGATGGTGATGATGAGTACTTGCTGGTGCGTATGGCCTTTCCTGGTGCGCCTGCCGTGGTTGCAGATGCATTTGTTTCATCCTTGTTTGATTGGGCTTGGACCAATGAGCTTGAAATACAGATTTATGCCATATCAGATGATGGCCGCTGCAGCTTATCAGCTATTAAAATCCATTTGATATTTCTTGGATTATGTCTATATTGATGAATTTGATTCAACTCTTAAGTTTGCTCAAACGGTGTTTTGTAACTTATTCCTATTGATAATTGTGTATGTCTCTGTAGCTCACTAGGATAAGGAACACGTCGGCAGCTGAATATCCTTGTTGTAGGGCAATATTATTACTTGCTTCTATCGAGTTAATGCAGATCTGTTAAGATTGTCACAATTCCTAGCTTGTTTAGCCTTTTTAATTGAAATTGGTTGCTTGGAATTTGGGTGAAATGTTAAATTGCTACTTATTCTCTTCGCTTGAGGCTGCTCAAATCAAACTGGAATAATAGGGCAGAGGTGTTTAATATGGTTTGGTCTGATCTATCCAGTAGCCTGTCTTCTCGGTTCAAAAGTAGCCAGTAGCATGTAGTTTATTGAATATTGATTGAGCTTTGTTGGCTTGCCCGATGAAATGGACCTCAGGGGAATCTGGAAGCTGGAAGCTAACTCTTGCCATCTAGTCAAATTGTTGCCTTGCCATTTCATTGCATTCCAGATGTAGTGGATAAATGTGGGTGATGAATTATTGGGCCATGGTTGTTGCTTGTTGAGATGGATTTGAATTATTGTGAACCATGTGTTGGTCCGCCCCAACATGTGTGGCTTCACAATCGGGAAGAAAAAAACATGTGTGCCTTCACTATTCAAACAGAGAAAAAAGCATGGGTGATTTTCTTCTATTAGGCCTAGGTAGCAAGATATAGCTGTTCATGGAGTATATAACAAGTGGGGACTTCAACAAGAAGAACAGGGCGATTTTGTTTGTCCTCACCTCCATTTCTTCTCATGAGGGTTGAAGTTTAATAAGTAGTTGTTGTGTCTAATATGTTTGATTTTAGTTTACCAGATTGTATAAGATATAAATAGCTGATATTGCCTCAAACCTTGCACAATATTTAATTTATGATGATTTGGCGTAGTATGTCTTGAGGGAAACAGTGGTCTATGATCTATTTAATTAGCAAATGAGTTAACTTGACGTGGATATATTAGCTCAGTGAGAGGAGCAGACATTTATGTGAAAAAAATGTCATCCTCACTTTACATTTTTGAAGCTTTGGTGTTTTGTTTCTTTGAGACCTATAGTTCCTCACATTGTATATTTTTGTTGCTTCAGTGGGTATTTTGTACGTGCGAATGCAACGAGGGTTGGACCTCAAGCAATTGTTTGGTTTCAGGTTTCTAAATTCGGTTACCTTGTTGAAACTGAACGTAGCATATTATGTCCTCAAGAAGGGCTGAAGTTTTATTCATGTTAAAATGTCATGAATGTATCTATTCCGAATTTGTTACTATTTCTCTATTTCAAATCCCATGTTCTGTGTACTGTGTAGTGTTCAAAAAGGCTCACTAGAATGTAGAAGCATTCATATGCCTCTAGGACTGGTTGGGAGCAAAAGGTGCGTTTGATACATAGCAATGGTAAGGATCGGTTGGAATGAAGACTATCCAGATTTGTTATGTTATCTTGACCTGCATTTCCTGCGAGAACTGATCATTGTTGTGCTGCCCATTGTGCTGCAGAGTACATGGAGATGAATGGGACTGCTGACAAGGGCAATCTGATGTACAAGATTGATGTCTTCCTCAGCTCAAGCATATTATGAAGCTGCTAAGCGTGGAGAGGTGTAAGAAGGATCCCGTGCAGCGCATTGCAGCAACTGGAAGAAGCATCAGTGTCTCAACATATGATCCATCATAATTGTGCACAAATGCATGTATCAAATACCACTGCATAGGACAACTGCTTTTCTTTTAATCTTGCTCTGTAAGAGTTGGTCTGCAGGTGCAATAAGATGTAATATGGACAACTGCTTTTCTTTTAACTTTTCTCTACAATGGTCTTCCGATGCAACAAGATGTAATATCAGATTGTAATTTTCTATCTAAAATACTATGCAAAATTAGGCAGCCTAACAGGCATGGAAAAGCAGTCAGTTCCATGTAGCATAAAGTGCTTGCGATGACCAAGATTTGGCTGCTTCGTGTCTTTCTGGAGATGCAGGTTTGGAGAAAGTAGGTGATTGCAGCTGAAGATCACCAGAACTGGTATGGCTAAACATGTCCCCAAAGTAGGTAGGCGATGAAGATATGTAGAAGATCAAGATGCTGCATTAACACTTCGTTCAAGCATCTCCCTGTCTACCTGCACAGTTAGGGTGGGGGGGCGGGCAAAGAATAACAATATTTAGGCATGGTTGATGACAGTAATACATAAGTTGAAAATTTTAAAAAATGCAACATGACTTGAGTGGAAACAGAGTTGTCCTAACAACACGAAAGCCTGGGTGTCTGTTGCGCAATACAAAAGAACAAAGAAAACAACAAGATGGTGTAAAAATTGACATATTGGATATGTGGTTATGGTGGATTACCTTGAGATTCATGAATCGAACCCAAACATCCTCGAATTTGACATTGACATCAAGCAACTAGGAAGCAAAAATCTGGATGAGGGAGACAACCATAGTACAGGCATTACTAGATTTCCTACAGTGAATTCATTGGTGTTCTTGGCTAAGAGATCCTGACGTGGGGAAGAGGGACTGCATCTTCTCACCACAGCGCCA
>DXKC01001614.1:0-17014 GCA_031170775.1 Cymbopogon citratus
GGGATTTGTTTTCTTCTCTTTTCTGCACATATAAAACAGGCCAAACTGGAAGCCCACTAGCCCACATATAAAACAGGCCCAAAAACATAGCACAGAACCTAGTCGTCCCTATCCTAATCGGACGACTAATTGCGATTAGTCGACGACTAATCACGATTAGTCAACGACTAATCGGACGACCAGGTTTCTGGTCGACCTGGTCGAGTCGGACCTCCTAATCGAGCACTCCTGACCGACCAGGACGACTAATCGCGATTAATCGGACGACCTGAAAACATTGGTCACAGTAACCCTCTACATTCTTGAATAGCTCCAGCAAGGCAGCAATTCGCCAGATCAAATGAAGCATCGCAGTGATCAAGAACAGAAGAAGTGTTGAGTGGTGGTCTAGGAAGGAGCCAAGACTCATAAGGGGAAATTTGGGGACTAGAAGCTGTCACGACAAGAAAGAGAGATGAAGCAGTGCAGAGAGTATTCATACAGGAACCACTTCGACTGGGTTCCACCAGTATGGGTTTCAAAGAACGGAAGAAATGCCAAGGAATTAGGACAAATATTTACTTCCCAATTTTCATTTTAAACCTAATAGAACAAAATGCAGTATGACACTTCAAAGAAATAGTTAGGACTTCACAACGATCATTTCCAACACAAACTTGTTTCAAGTTCCCATAAAAGTACCATCATATTGAAGAACTATTCACAAGCACAAATGGGGCCGCTTATGGTAAACTGGCATGGTCATCTGCCACTTCATTTTGTTTGTTACATTGATGTGAAGTTTCTTGAACTATGAATGGCAAAACAAACACTGTTTAGAATACCGTGTTGCGCTTTGACATGGTTCTTGTCAACTCGGCAGCTATACCAAAATCGCCTGTTTTGCATTGTTGTGGTGACACAGCATGCCAACCACAGAGTCAGGACATGCAGAAGCATCAGTGACAAGAAATGTAAACTAAAAAATCGAAGAAAACAAATGCGCTTAGCCGCTTACCCAATTTCACCTCGCCTTGCTCAGTTAGAAAAATGTTGCGACCCTTAATATCTCTATGAACTTTAAAAATGGAGTGCAGGTAAGCAAGGCCCTGGAGAAGAAAATAAGCACGCAAAAGTTCAATATCCGAAGACATTTAATTGCCCCACAAAGCAGCAAATACTTAAACTCTGATGCAACTATGTTAGAACCTTTAGTGCTTCTCTACATATATAAGCTATTTGGGATTCCTCAAGAGGCTCCTCTGTGATGCCTATCAAGTCAGCAACACTTCCACCACCACAGTACTCCATGATTATCTGTAAGTTGGGAACCACATTTGCATGAAGCCCATGTTAAATGACTTGACAAGTAGAGAAACCTCACAATGATAGAATAGTTTTTCTATTTATTAATGTTGATAAAATGGATACTATCAGGCCATATGATTGTACCCATAGGTAGTCCTCTCCTTGGTAGCTTCCAAAGTAGCGGACAACATTTGGATGGCTGCATTGCTGCAGTATCTCAATTTCTCCCTGGACGTCTTCATATCCTTCTTCCTGAAAACCAGTGATACATACTTATATTTTGGAAAAATGCAAGGAACACATTATGAGATTATCTCAGAATTAAGCCCATGCAAACAAAATGTTCACAACCAAGGCAATATGGTTGCCAAATACGAAATATGTCTTGGGTGGCCTTTCAGAATATTCACAGAACCTTACAATAGAAAGTTAAACTAACCCCTTCTTTTAATGAGATAATCTTGACAGCCACAGGCTCCTGCGTTCTGCGATCCCTTGCTTTGTATATTACACCATATGAACCTTTCCCTGCATTCCATATTGAATTTTGCATTGCACAAAACAGCTCAAAGCTTCAGCCATTCTACAAATAGACATATTAGAAGTAATGAAATAATAATTCCAGAGCACGAGTCGCACCAAGCTCATGGAGCAGCTCATACTTGGTGGAAGGATCCTCCCTGGTAACACTGTCTGGCACCAGAGGCGACGGCTGCCGGAGCTCCTCTGACTGCTCCACTGCTGGACTCCAGAAAGAGGACCCGAAACCCCCGCCGCCGCCAGCAGCAGATTCATGGGAAGTGGAGGCCCCGCTGGTGTGGTCATATGTAGCGCGGAGGGTGGAGAACCGCAGATCCAGGAACGGAGATCGAGTGGCGGCCGGGGCGCCGTTCTTGAAGAAGACCACCCTAGCGGAGAGGGAAGCATATTCGGGGTCGGAGGAGTCGTCAAAGGAGGGGCCGCCGTAGTCCTTGAGGAGCCGCTGGAGAAGCGGAGGCAGCGAGGATGGGTCTAACTCCACCCGCGTGGACGGGCCCCTGCTGCCGCGGGCGTCGGCGTCGGCATCGGCGTCGTCATCGCCGTGGACTTCGGTTCTCTTGGGAAGCGAGCGCGGGGAGAATGCCATGGCGTGCCACTGCCACGCGAGGTGGTGGGAAATGGGGAAAATTATTGTTTAGTTGGAGCCAGTTCACTCGAATCATGGTGCATTCGGGGGCCACCCAATTTCAACCCTTTTTAGGCCCACACGAGTACACCCAGTCAACCAGACTGATTCCCCGCTCTGCTCCGTCAGTCTCCAAAATAGATGTCATTCTTGCTTTTAAAAAATAAAGTTTTTATAACTTTAACTAATTATATATTAAAGAATATTAATTAATATTTATAATACATAATTAGTATCACTAGATAGATTTTTAAATATATTTTCGTAATGAACTTATTTGAATATATAAATATTGCACGAATTCTCTAAAAACATAGTTAAAATTAAGAAAGTTTAACCGGCACGTTTCTCATAGCGTCATCTATTTTGGAACGGAGAGAATAGGTTTAGACTCTAGTCTTGAGGCCTGTTTGGTAAGTTCTTAGGCCGGCAGATTTTGGCAGGTTTCAGCTTATTCTCCCTCACAAATCACTGTTGAATCTGCTAAAATCTACCGGCTTTTCCACCTGCCGAACAGACCCTTAATTAGAACTAGAAGAGATAGAGGAAGAGATTTGGAGAGAGTTCGGCATGTCGGTGCACGGTGCTGCTTCTACGCTTTGTACTTGCGGATTCGAGTTCTTCATGATCTTATGTCTGAGATTTGTTTGATAAACAACTTCTATTTTCAAGTAAGTAACATTGCTATTCACTCGTATGCGACTCTCTTTTGAGTACTTAATCCTGGTAGCTCTAGGGTTAGAGTAGCTTTACACGTGTAAATATGGTATTTAGACTTGATTGCTCATAGATGTATCCTATATTCCGGACCTATGGTTGTTCGGGTGACTTTTATCGCTTTATTGAATCTTCTATTCCACCCTCCCGTTTATAAGCTGATCAGGACCCGCTGCTTATATCTTGCGTCCAAAAGATTCGACAATGTTTTCATTGGACACCGACATTTCAGTAATACAGCGATCGATGAGCTCGATTATTAACTACTCATGATTTGGGATCGAGCCATAGCTCGAGTGGCAAGTCTCCCGCAGGTGGAGCAGCCGATCGTGAGTTCGAGCATCGCTCGCTCACGGTTTCCACCAGGGTTTTTCTCCATTTTCAACAGTGCAGCCTCTCTCGCGTGGAGCCACAAAGGGATAACGACGTGCCCGTCGTCTACGGAGCCTTGGATGGTTTTGATGATTTCTTTAAGGACGCAATTTTTGAATCTACGTACGTGTAGTTGTAGGATCTGTTTGTGTAAAAGAGGGTGTGTGAGGTGTGCGTGTATGTGGTGTTGATGTGTGTTTGTTCATGAACAGATACTACAGCTGTACTTAAACGAGAGGCGTAAAAAAAACTACTCATGGGCCTTGTTTAGATCGCGGAATTGGCGTCAGAAACACTGTATCAGAATTCCTGTAGCATTTTCGTTTGTATTTGGTAAAAATTGTCCAAACTTTGACTAACTAGGCTTAAAATGTTCGTCTCGCAAAGTACAACCAAACTGTGTAATTAGATTTTGATTTCATCTACATTTACTACTCCATGCATTTGCCGACATTTTGATGTGACGTGGAATCTTCTTTTTGCATAGCGAATTTGGGGATGAATTTGGGAAACTAAGACTATGTGCACCGCTGCCTGTATGCAGACCTGTATACTGAAATAGCGTTCGAAAACATCTGCGCACCAGAGGACGCTACCCGGATCGGAATTGAGCGACAAACGCCAACTGCAGCGTTTTCCCGTTCGACCTGTACCGCGTGCTGGGGGACCGACGACAGAGCATGCACCACACAGCAGCGCATGCGTGGGAGGGATGAAAGGACGCAGTGGCGGGGCCGCTGCTGCTACTAAAAAAATATTATATCTCACAAACAAAAAGCCAAATTAAATTCCGATTACACCATTAAATTCGTTTCAATAAATCCTTCAAAACTAGATCTCACATGGATATATTTAGATAAAATTTGTAGAAGATGACAAGTAGAGCCATTTGTGATAGATGATATAGAGGTGAGATATAGAGGTTGTATGGGTACGGTAGAACGAACTGTAAAACAGAAAATCTTGATGATCAGGCTTTTAGAGGTCAAATATAGAGGTCCACAAGTGCACATAATCTAAAACAAGGCCATGATTTGACTAAAAAGGGACTGCCGACTGACTGACGGATCCAATCCCATCAGCCAGTCAGATTATAATAACAGTTCAAATGTTCAACTATGACAACAGTTTAAGTGCTGTTGACAAAAAAAACTCAGAGCTGACTACTATGATGACAAACATACATTATACTAGTGGATTGCGCGCATTTGCGCGCAGATCAGGATTTGGATTCTGGAAGCTGCTACACGTAATATTACCGGAGGTGTCCATTGTTGGATGATTACATTAGAATGTTCATACATAATTATACATGGTGAATAGGGAGGTGGCATGGCCTCATCGGCAGACCTGCTTACTGAGTTCTCAAGGAAATGTGAGGAAAGTGACATGGTTTCACCTGTAGATCGATCTGTTTATGTAGTTCTCACAAATTCTTACCCTCTATGAATCAGCACTGGCCATGACCTGTTCACGTCGGTACCCACCCATAGTTATGTCACATTTCAGTAAGGCTGTTGTTATCTCTGCATTTAAAGTACAAAATGACTGTTACCCAAAATAAGAGTTAGCAATTTGCTGTAGTGAAGATAGTATTTCTGATCTCAGTCTATTATTAAAAAAACTACATGGAAATAAAAAAAAAGTTAAGAGGAACAATAGGAGATTCAGGCAAACAAATTAGAGGCATCAATTTCCCTATGCAAAGATAATACACAGTGGTATATCTAAGTGTGATAGTAAGGGGGATTGGGAGGCACACCCTGCTTTAACAACGCACAAAAATATATATTACAAAACTGAATTCTAGAACTAAAATGTATCATGGAGGTACTATAGACCGGATAAATGAGGCATGTTTAATGATATATTTTTGTTCTGAATATGATGGCTTCGCACCTAAAGCATCAATAAAACGTCATGTTTAAGGATAGTGAGTTTGTGGTAGTAGTGTTGCATTGTAGATTTGTAGATAATCACCTTAAACTTAAGTTTCTTTTGTAAGCTCCAAAATATTTGAAGGATATATTTTTCTTACTTTTGTTGTCTCAAGCTTCAGTGTATCAACAGCTAAGTATTTTGTGTCAGATAACTAATACTAAGTATTATATACATGTGTTAAGATCATGGCACTTGCTATTTCATTTTTACTGGGTGAGAAACAATTTATGAGGATGTCAACTTACTTTAAACTAAACCAATATAAGCCATGAATCACAGAAGGAAAAAAAGACATAAGAGAGCACTGACCTTCCTGCACTTCCAAATAATGCTATTCCTTTTTTTTATTTGTCAGGAAGTCGTAATCCAGGTGCTATAATCAACGCGATGTGCTCCAACCAATTGCCAAGGAGCTGCGGAGCATCAGAAATCATGTAGCTATAAATTAGGATTATTGCACTGCAGAGCCCAAAAGATTGTACAATTAGGTAGCTGAAACTTTTTCGAATAAACAATCAATCTACTGCAGTTTACAGAACATGGCAGTGTGTACTGGTGTAGGGTATACAGGCTGAACTTGTTTGTGATTTCAGAGTGAGCCGAGCCGAGCTATCATGACAAGCATAGCATAATGGACCTTTGCTACTTCAGCACAGCAGCACTATAATTTATTTGAGGCATCGTTGCATCACTTATTGTACATGTGCATGTGCAGGCAAGAATATATACCACCATGTAGACAAGTATTCAGAATTCAGGAATGTAAAGATAAAATGTTTAATGTGATAACTTATAGATGGTGTTTCCTACCAAAAACATAGAAGCAAATGTAATGAATTATTTGAGGTCTTAACAGCACATAAGCGATATTGTAAATTTTGTTTTTCACACTGACCATCAACCCTGAGCATTAGTGTTTTTTCTATAGAGTCAAAGAGGAATTAGAAACCTAAACAAGGCCTCACATAAGAGTTGTAAACCAGGTTCCACCAGCAGTTGAGTCGATATTTTCATCAAAGTCAAGAAAACTTTCGCCGGCATCCTATAAGCAACGAAACTCACCTAAGCGCAAACAGAGCTTAGAAAAAACCAGAAAATTTATGACATTCAGATGTAGCCATCACCGAAGGCTGCGGACAATATTTATATTTACATAGTATACTCCTAAATACTCACCATATATTCCACTCGGTGGTACCAATCCTGTAACGTAACAATGCAAAATCAGAAATTCAGCATTAGAGAACTGGAATATCTGATGAGACAAAATTGAACGTAAGAAGGAAATTTAGATGCATGAAAGTACCTATTCTGGACGACCGGAGAAGGCAAAATTAACACGTGGTCAGTGCGGGAAATTTTTTTAGGAAATCAACATCTATTAACCAGTGACATAAATCATAAACAATAATATGAAACCTATAAAAGAGCACCATAGAGACAGACAATCGGTAAGAAAAGGGAGGGCCTAGAGGCAGGAATAGAGCATAATTGGGAAAAAACAAATGAATCACAAAACTAAAAGAAAGTGAATCAATGGAAGGGAATACAAAAAAGGAAACGGAGAGGCTTTCACACATTGCAGCTTGCATCGAAAATTGCAAGCAGCTCATTGACCCATGCAGTGTCCAGTACATGCAAGTCTAACATGCATCTAAGCTGTTATATATACAACTAATTTAATTTTCATATAACATAGCATTGGTGGCTAGCTCTAGGAGACGCTGAAGGTTGCATGTGGAACACACCAAATTTGAGCAGTGTAAAAAAAGATCTAGGACTCTATATATTTATATCTCCTTCAACAAATCTCATATCCAAAGTGCCTCAGCTAGAAAATACATGATCTGGCACTCCCCTGCTGAAAATTCAAACCCTTAACATTGTTGTAAATAGATTTTGAAAATAATCTCAATAAGCATATTCTCATTATAGTTGCACACCTAATCTGAGCAGTCAGTGACATATCTAAACAAAAGGAATTGCATATCTGGATCTATTAAATTGATTGGGCAATTAACCACATGTTCCCTGTCGCACATTTATTTGCAATGGGAAGGACAGATTTTGTTAGTAAAAATAGAATATCATGCATACAAATGAAAACTGTTAAAGAAAGTCAAGAGTGAGAACCAAGAAGACCACCTAATATAGCATCATTCGGACCGTTTTGTTGGTCCAATTTTGTATGAGTCAGTAAGGAAAATATTTGTTATTCTAACCATGACTAATTTGAAACTAAATGGTGCAAGAGATGTAAAAAAAACACTAACTGGAGTAAGCGGAATAAGAGAACAAAGTATTTGAAGCAAAATAGTAGATCTGAATATTTTCCTAATAGACAAGAAGAAATACAAGGACACTAATCTATTTCACTTTGTACCTTCACACGCCTAGTCAGGTAGGTGGTGTGGTGGTTCATCAGTGTGGTGTGCTTGTCAAGCGGAAACAGCTAGAGAGACAGTTCATATTGATGTTTGGTTCATGATCTGAAAACCAAGCAAAAGTGGTACCCAACTGAGGTACAAACTTCAGCAAGGTATATGTTAGGTGGTTAGATGCATGGTAGACAACAATTTGCATTTCGAAAAGAGACCTGACAATGTAGTGACGAAATTTGCAAAAGAAAGTTCATTTGTTGACTGAGTGCAATTAGAGAATATCTGATCTTGCTACTATTTAGACACACCCAAGAGACAGTGACCTCTGCTCGCCCCTAATCAATCAAGGGGCTGCAAGGTATTTATGTTTCCTTCTTGGAGGGCTGATTGTTTCACAAGGGTTTGCCATGTTATTAATTATGTCATTCTGGAGAACTCGTGAAAAGCCATGGGAATTTGACAGAAACTCTGAAATAAGAACCTGTAAACAACTGTAATGAAGAGAACATACCTTCAATTTTTGGATTCTCAATTTGTTCTTTCGAAATCCTCAACCAGACTACCAATGCCCTATTTTCATAAGCTGGAACCTTATCTGGCTGTAGATAAAAATTATAAAAGGTAGTGATATAGGCCTTAAAAATAAGGTTTGTACCTGTACATTGAAATCTTTCTTGTCAAAGTTGGGCAAAACACTAAGCAGATCAGCATACAATAATCTAGAAGACTATACCTCTACAAAATAAGAACCTATGAGAAACTATTATGGAGATTCGAGGTATGATACTATGTTCTTTACACATGAGAAAGCAAAGTGGACCTTTATACAGATGAGTTAATCTCAATGCACTCGCTTATATTGCATTTCGTGGACAATCCCTGTTGTTTCGTTTGACATGTATCCATATTTTGGTCATGAGATATGGTAAAAATGAAAAGGCAAAGTCAATAAACACAGGTATGTAGACACTACGAAAACTGAATAATTTCTTAGCCCATCAGCAAATGTATACACTACTAACTAAAAATTTATGATACATAGTCTAAATATATGCCTAAGGAAGTCAACAATGAAAGGATGTAGGATGCCCTGCTGAACTGAATCTAAGTTGAGAAAACCAGAACTGATTTAGATCACGAAGACATGGGGCATAATTTTGTGAAATGTATGCAGCTATATAAACCTACCGAAACCTGGCATCAGAATTCAGAAAGTAGTGAGTAGACTTTGCGTAGGCCATGAAGATATCTCTCTTGTCAAATATTGGCCATCTATCTACTAATTAATTTATGGTAGATTAATCGTACTGGTTTGATGGTCATGACTCATGAGCAGGTAGAATCACAATTCAATATATGAACCATTTCTTTTGATGAGGACCCTATGTACGGAGCATAATAGGAACACAGAAAACCAGGTAAGGCAAACCAAATGATCATGCCAAAAATAGCAATTGATCTATAGATGATGAATGAATTGTTATATGAGACTTGAGGACTGATAAATGTCAAGAGGCATGGGGAAGCCCGCATGAACAAATGAAATTACCTTGATCTGCCTCTCGGCATACACTGACATCCATGTGGACTTCTTTTTCGTCAGCAAACTAAAACAAAACCACTCTTTATTTTGGCAGACTTGGTGTGAACTCGGAGCTAATTTGTGAACAAACCTGAATCAATGTAGATATATCTATTACCACACATGTGTAGTAGAGCAGAATGATGATGAGTGCATTAACAATGAACATGTCAGATGTAATCAAATTTGGTAGGAAAACTGAACCTATATAATACATGTTACCACACAATTTGTACTGAATCAGAAAAAAAAACGCTTCACTTCGTGAGAACATAATGCTCCAAAATTTTGTCAAATGCCATAGGAACCAATAGGTAAAAAAATTGCATGTTCTTTGTTCCACATTGTCATACCTTACATTGGTTTAGCTGGATCCATGTACTGGGGATCGAGCAAGATTTGCCGAAATCCTACGACCTGCATGAAAACTAAAAATTCAGTCACCTAAGACATATGAGGAAAAAAAAAGAAAAATTTCCCCCCATCTCCCCCACCTTGGCTGCTCCGTTTGGATCTAAAGAGTGGATGTAGCACAGAGTTGCAGGGAGGAGGAGATGAAGAACCATAGAAGTCCCTGTCTTCCCCAAACCAGAACCTTAGAAATCAAAATCCCCAAATCTCTCGTTACCGGAGAAGGGCGCGCGACGAAGAACAGGACGCCGCAGAGGTGGCGTGGCACACTGGCCGGCCAAACCCTAGGGTTTCGTTGAGGACCACAGGCAGCCCGGCAAGAGCAGCACTGAGGAGGCCGCACGGAGGATGGAGGAGAGGATGGGGGCTGCCTGGCCCCACCGCTCGTCCGGGAGAGAGAAGAGCAGGGAGAGAGAGCCGGTGCCGCCGTGCTGTGCACGTGCAGGCAGCTCGCCCGCGCCTCGCCGCCCTGCCGTCGCTACCCACCGCGTCCTGCACGCTCGCCCCGCCACCGCGTCCTGCCCGCTCGCCCCGCGCCGTGCCGTCCTCCGCCGCCGGCGAGGAACAGACACCTAGGGTTTCGTCGAGCGCCCGCGCGGAGGGCGCCGACGCCCCAGCACTGCGGGAGAGAGTGAGGGAGCGTCTAGAGAGAGGGAGGAGAGAGTAGAGGAGTGGGGAGTGGCAGGCGCGGGCGGAGACGGCGACGCAAACGGCAGCGGCGGCGGCGTACTGCGGAAGGAGGAGCACGGGAGGAGCATGGGAAGAGATAAGGATGGCCTGCGTTTTTTTTAAGCCTGACCATATATAGTCTGGCTTAAAAAAGTCACAGCCGCAGGATCAAAATCGGACGAACGAAACTTTTAAGCCGACGTGGACAGCCTGCCTTGGAGCGAACTCGACGGCAAATGTAATGTCTTAAAATAACAGTTCAAGTGTTCAACTTGCACTGATTTTTTTTAAAAAAAAACACTGTCACACAGTTAAGGAAATACATAAGGCACACGTGCTTAAAGCAAAAAAAAAAGGAAATAAGAGGAAAATGCATGGAAGCGCAGAGACGACAAAGCCACGGTCATTAACAATTCAGTACAAGCTTTGTGTATTCGTTTTCCAATTTCTCATGCTCCAGTAACAATAAAAACAATAGCAACAGCAAATGGTAACAAATGAAAATCATCAGCTAGATTTAGAGGTGCACAGGTACCAGGGTTCAAATGCCGAATGCAAAATGCAATTCTGATGTTCCAGTTCCTCACCGGATTACAAGCAGGCATGCCCAATACACAACTAAAGTATTTGAACACATAACGCTGGTCCAACTCAGGAAGCTGTTCGAGTCACATCAATGTTGCTAACTGATAACTAAGAAAATAGCAATCTCTAGGGCGTGCGCAAGGCTAGCCAAAACCCTGCAAGCCAACATGATCACTGGGCAGCACCATAAACCAGACTGGGGAACAGCCAGAGGCTACCTATATGACTATAGTCTGGTGGGAATGTAAATCTATACATCATGGTGTCAACTATGCCGTGGTGGGGCACTGACTGACCAATCTCCAGCACAGTCCATGTCTCTTCTCGATTAGCATCATCAAGGAGCTTGGCAATGTAAACACAGTTACTCTTTCCTCCCCATCTCTCAGGGTTCATGCAAGAAAATGTGGGGTTCCTCCTGTCCAGGCTAAGAAACAGCGCATGGTTTTCCAACTTCTCCATCTGTACCCACTTGGCTGGCTTCACTGAGAAGTCAAGGCGAAAGACCTCAAAAAACCTAATGGCATTGGACTCACCATAGCTAAGTGGGGGACGAGAAGCAATTGTGAGATCAACCATGAGAAGCATGTCACCACAGACCACCAACCATGTGGTAAGAGGAAAGCTCCGCAGGGATCTCCACGTCATTGCTACTTTGTTTATGCTGAACTGAGGTGTTAGTTGGATAGTGTGAAGCCTCATGAGAGCATCTACGACAAGGATATGACCTTTGAAGGACACAACCTGATAGATGCGTTCATGCTCAAGATCAAGAGGATGCTCCAACCAGGAGTTTGTTCCAACCAGCCACTCAAACATGGAGACCTTTGAGAAAAGGAGGAGGCGCGAGTTAGGTGAACTGAATGGAGCTGTAAGGACGCCAATGCCAGAAGAGTAACCGAGACTATTGTTGCATGGGAGTTTGGGGGGCATCACCTTGGCACCAGTGTATGCCTCGACAAGGAGACAGTGCTCATCACACGTAAAGATAAAAATACCCATGTGAGCAGCCCAGATAGTCCATTTCATTTGGAGTGTTTTGAGATACTGAACATTGAAGGGATAAGTTTTTCTTGGTAAGGTCACTGAGCTTCCATTTGCAGTTAGACAAACTGAGGGACTGGAAACCCCTGCTATGTGGAGGGACATAAGGACCATCTGGTTCGAGATGGAGTGGTGGGAAGCTGAAAGCATACACAGAAGGGAAGGAAGAGACTGCTGCATGCCAAGACTGGCAGGTGCAAGTAAAAGCTAGGAAGTCCTGGAATGAGTTGATGAGAACAATGATTTCATGAAGTAGGTTGTCTAGGAGATCCGCACAAACATAATGTCCAGATGAAGTAGAGCCTGACTTCTCCACAATGGTAACTTCCCTGCTACATAGAAAGTCAATAACAATAGATCAGAATAAAGAACTGAAACATAATAATAGAGTTATATTTTTGGAGTTCATACACTGTAGGAAATGCAATAGAATTTAACTGAACAATAAGGCATGGTGGTCTATGACTATCATGACATACTGAACTTCAATCAGGACAAGGCGACAAGCTTTGTAGTAAGCACCAACAGCTTGTTTTTTTCCCCCATAATAGCATAACTAGGATTCTTTTGGTGTGCCAATGGTACAAACAACTGTATGTTTTCAAATCATATCAGAGGGGTGAATTGCAAAATATCCTCAAAATAAATATCAATCTATACTATAAGGCAAATCTTCTTCAGGCCAAATCCCTCCTTCAAAATCAACGACTCACAGCACATCTACTGCGGAAGCAATGGTTGAGATTAGAAGTTTGATGCGGCATCTAACGCACCTTACAGCCGCCCACTACCGCTGCTCAGCGACTCCGTCGCTGCCCTACGCTCGCAGTTCGATTCCTACCTCCCACGCCACATTTGGTCTTTTTTTTTTGAAAAAACAAAAGCCACTACAGCCCCCAACCTCCTCTACGCTAACCCTAAACCCCATTCCGCACTCCACCTCGCCACGACGTGTGACCCCGACGCCGCCAATGAGGTGGAGGATGCAGCAGGGGGATTGCTCCGGCATGGACGCACCCATGCCTCTGGAAGATCCTCCTCCCTCGCAGGCACCCCAAGCATCATCACCATGACATGCGGCGGCAGCGGGGTTCCAGCGTGCGGGACTGAACTGGCGGCGGCGGATGGATCTGGGCGCGTGGGCCGCGACAACGGTGGGTTTCCGCACGGCGGCAACGACGGCTGGTTCGCGACGTGCAGGCGACGACGGCGTTTGAATCCTGGCATGCAGGCTACAACTCGGCCATCTCAATCCGCCTCAATGGTGCGTCGCATGCTCAGGCAAACGATTCTATCGATTATTGCAATCTGCCTTTTCATTCTTCTCAATGCGCTGCAGGTTGGGGCAGATGGGGTCCATAGCGATATGTGCCCTGATTCGCTTGTGCAGAGGACTAGCGCCGCAGCCTAACGTTCGTCGTTTCTGCTGTGCTTATCAGGAGGAAAGAGGTGATTAGCGCTTCTCAGGAAGGCAATTACATCAAAATCGATGTGAATTGTCATGCACACACTTGAATGAGGTGACTCATGACAGTTTTTCTATGTTGATCAGCCTTTTTTATGTTAGGTATGGGACTAAAATTATCTCCCTGTGATTTTTGTTGTCTTGATTTAATATGCGTAAAATATGAAGATAAATAATATGGTACTGAATATGTTCATCTCTGTTTGCCATTCCGCCAACCAACAGGGCACTGCCAAGTTGCCGGAGAAATTGCTACATGAGCAATGGCCCCTGGCAAAGCGGTGGAGCACGAAAGGCAATCGATCTGCTGTTTACATCTTGCAGGCAATGAAATTGTTCGAGCATAAGGAATAATACCATGAAGTAGCAGTACAGTAGCTATGATAATGAACCCAATGGACCCTAGAGTAAGCCTGGCTATTTCTCTATTTTTCCTTCTCAAATAAATAAAACTGCAGACTCTTGATAAAGTCGTATCTCTTTTGAAATTACCATAATTTCTTAGAAACTAAATTTGCACTCTGAGAAAGTATTAACAATTATTGGTTTTGTTTTGATTCATGCAAAATAGAGAAAGCCTTCTAATTATTGTTTTGATTCTTTAAACTGAGTGTTTTTTTTTTCCAGAATGACAGAGTTTCATGACCTCAGAATGGCAGAGGCTCAGGTATTGTTTTTCTCATTGTTGCTTTCCTGGTTTTGGTACAGGCTCAGGTATCCCACCTTTCAGGTGCATGATTCACAATGTTATGTTGGAATCTACCAATGCAACTGCCACAGTTTATTCCCGTATGCTCATGACCAATCCAAGGATCTGGTCGCCAATGGCTATGGCAGTTTGGCTATGAAGGAGAGGATGGAGGGCTGGAAGCAGAAGCAGGAACGCCTGCAGAATGTCAGGAGTAAGGATGGTGGTGACTGGGATGGCAACGATGCCGATCGAACTGCCACTTTAGGACATGTGCAATGTCGTTGAGCTGTACATGGAAAAAGGTAAATGCAAAGTACTATTTCATTTTTCTCCCCACATTTCTATCTATGAGTTTATCAAATGAATGATATGGCTTCAATTTTTATGTGGAATTAGTAGTATAAAAGTTGAATTATTTATCCATCTAAAATGACACCTCTCCAAACTTAAGAGATGTGTATACTTAGCGCATAATTTAGGAGTCTTTAGCTTAACATCCATTAATATAGTTGATTTTCTTATGCTTCCAGTAAACTATTGTCCTGAGCAAAAAAATGTCAGCTTGGTTTTAGGATATTGTTTGTTAAGGTTATTTTCTGCTTTAATACATGATGATGGGAAGTTGGGAATGAGCCTACCTTGTATAAAAGTTGTAAGATTGTCATAGTTGGGCCTTGTTTTTGACCAAACAAAAACTATAAATGGCATGGTCATGTTGATGCTGCAATTAGGGGCATGCCCCGGCACCTCATAATGGAGAGAGCTGCTGTAGGTTTCCTTGATCTTTTTGCAGACATATAGTACATGTTACCAAAATAAATTCATATACCTTTTCCTTCCTGCTAATGGAAGACCACTAATATTTGGCAATTACCACAAAAATGTTTTTATAGAGGATTTCCACATACATATTGCTATAGGGTTATCATTGTACAGCTTTCTGGTGTGGACGGTTGATCATGACCATGCTGGTGTATCTCAGATGTGACCACAGATGTGAGTATCTATTTAAATCTATCAGCTTGGTTACCACTTGCCAAGCTGAGGTAAGCTTGGTTGTGAGTATTTTGTATGAAACATTTTACAAGTACAGATGTTAATCAGGTTGAGAGGAAATTGTGAGTATGGTTTAGCCGGTTTCAAATCGAGGTGGAACTGAATGCACGTTGTGGTTCACCTGAGGACATGCAAAAATGGAGGCTCCATGAGTTGATGATTGTGGATTTTAGAGCCTTGAAGCCATTTCAAAAATGATGGCTACCACTGGCAACTGGTACTCTGAAGATATGTAGATGGGGCTTTCCTCATTCCAGCAAAGCTGTGGTGGTGGTGATTATTATGGACCATGAAGGCCATGTAAGATTATCAGCTTGGGGCTTACTTCTCTGTTGCAGGGATGCTGACGAAGTGGAGGCCGAGTGTTGTGAAGGGATCGATTGGCTGCTAGATGGCCTAATATTCCCATGGTCCTTGAGGCCGAGTGCTGTCATGGTTGAGGTTGAAGAGCAAGGAGCTGATTTCTCGGTGACTTGGTTGATTCGGCAGGAAGCACGCCGTGATAAGGAAGTGTTATGTTGCTTATAGGTGGTTTAGCAGGAGTCAAAATAATGTTGCTCATTAACTAGCTCATTGCTCTATTGGGTCGGGTGACAGCCAAGTCTTTTTTAGTTATTTTACTGAGGTTGTTATTTTTTTGGTCTGTAATGATACTTTTTGATTGTTAATAAAGTTTTTTTGGCAACAAAAGAAGTCATTTCAAATGACTTTCTAATCTTGTTGAATTGAAGCACTATTCTTGAGAATTGTCTATTGTACGTGTCTTCTTATATGATGACTGAATATTAGAAAACAAAAGATGGGCATTTGCAGCTTTTCACAAAGCGTGGGGTGCAAGTGGTTAACACAAAGGGGAACTCTTTGCTTAAGGATGTTAATGGATATCTATCTACTTGCACAGACGAACAGAACACAAAGCAAGCATTACCTTGGAAGGGATAGAAATGTTTCGTCTTCGTTAACTAATACTCATATACAATTGTTTTAGCCAAAACCATAGAGAAAAAAATTCTCATCGTTTATTGTTTTCAAGTGTACCCTTTGACTGAAGCCATAGCGTTAGCACGGGCATTATACTAGTTGACATAAAAGCACAGTGATATGCTCCTCTTCTAAGTTCTGATGACCCAGACAACTTTCACGTGGCTTTCCAATAATAATTTACTAGGTCACTAAACAGAAATGAGCATTGCTGCTACCAGCCCCCGTAACTATGAGGATGACCAAATACACATGACAAAGTTGTCCAAAAAAAAAAAAACAAAAAACAAAAAACACATGACACTACAAATGGGCGATCATCCCTTCCCCGGACTATGTGGATAGCTTTGATTCTTTTTAATAGCTTTCCATGCCAGTAATCAGGGTCAACACAAAAGTATCCATCAAAACCAAATTTGACATTGCGTTTCACGTCATCGGTAAACCAACCGACCAGAGTTCAAGGGTGCAGCGGCGTGACCAAGATTACTTAAAATCCATATATAGACATCTAAAGGAATTCTCAAACTATTGTCTTTCTCAGAGAATTGGGGACAAAATAGGGGAGCCTGGGGTGATAGAACTGATCTGGTTAGGGTTATAAAGGAATAATCTTAAACGGGCACGGCTCATATAGGAAATGGAGATGAATGGTTAGGGTTAGGGT
>DXKC01001615.1:4032-14850 GCA_031170775.1 Cymbopogon citratus
GGGGCGGGGGAGCCGGCCGCGGCTCCTGGGAGCGTGGAGTCCAACTCCAAGGTGGCCAAGATGATGTCGATGATGGGTTACAAGAAAGGCATGGGCCTTGGCAAGAATGAGCAGGGGATCACTAAGCCGTTGGAGTCTGTTCTGCGACCCAAGAACGCTGGCCTGGGGAGCGTGGAGGGGTTCAAGGAGCCCAAGACCATGTTGCCTAAGGAGAATGTGCCGGCCCCGCCACCTCCACCAGCATCAGCAAAGAAGGAGAAGCGTTGGTCCAAGAAGGCTACCACAAAGAAGGCTCCAATCTTGACGAAGAATGAGCTCCTGGCCATGCGTGCTGAGCAGGAACAGGAGCAGCCCGCTGTTGTACAGAAAGTGATTGACATGCGAGGGCCGCAGGCGAGGGTGCTGACAGACTTGAAGGGGCTCAATGAAGAACAAGAGATGGAGGCGAATGACGTGCCAATGCCTGAGCTGCAGTACAATGTGCGCCTGCTTGTTGATGAGGCTAGGGCTGATATTGTGAGGTTGGATGCTCAGCTGCGGCGGGAGCAGGAGAAGGTAGCTAGCTTGGTGCGGGAGAAGGAAAAGGTTGCTAAGCAAGAGAAGTTGCAGAAACGCCAGCTGCTGGTAATGGAGAGAATTGCAGAGACACTGGAGAAGGTCCGGGAGGATGATACAGCAGGTATGCTCACTCTGGATGGATTGATTCAGACATTCCATGGCTTGAAGGTGCAGTTTGAGGAGGAGTTCAAGATGTGTAGCATTGCATGGATTGCTTGCCGATATGCTCATCCGTTGCTAATCCGTGTCTTCCAGGGGTGGCAGCCCCTTCAGGATCCAAAGTTTGGGTTAGAAGTCATGAGAAAATGGAAGGACCTGCTGCAGGGGGACCAACCATATGACTTCTCAGACAGTGCTGCTTCAATGATGCCATATGTGCAGCTTGTTAGTGAAGTCATCCTACCAGCTGTGAGGATATCAGGAACCAATTCGTGGGAGGCTAGGGAACCGGAGCCAATGCTCCACTTTCTTGAGTTATGGGATAATAAGAAGTTGCTGCCTCCTGTTTTGCTTCAATCAATACTCGAACATGTTATCATGCCAAAGCTCTCAGCTGCTGTGGATTCATGGGATCCTCGCAGAGAGAGTGTACCAATCCATGTCTGGGTCCACCCATGGCTGCCAATGCTAAGGGAAAGGATAGAGACCTTGTGCCATTCTATTCGATACAAGTTGAGCACTGTCCTTCATGTATGGCAAGCGCATGATGCTTCAGCATATGCAGTGCTGTCTCCGTGGAAAGACGTGTTTGATTCGGCAAGCTGGGAGGACTTGATTGTGCGGTATATCATTCCTAAACTGAGATTGGCACTGCAGGACTTTCAGATCAACCCAGCCAATCAGAAGCTCGATCAGTTCAACTGGGTGATGTTGTGGGCATCTGCAATCCCAGTACACCTCATGGTCCATATGTTGGAAGTTGATTTCTTCAGCAAGTGGCAGCAGGTCCTGTACCATTGGTTGTGCTCACCAAATCCTGATTTCAATGAGATAATGAACTGGTATAAGGGATGGAAGGGCCTTTTCCCACCAGAGTTACTTGCCAATGAGCGCATACGGATGCTGCTAACTGCTGGTCTTGACATGATGAACCAAGCTGCTGAAGGACTTGAGGTGGTGCAGCCTGGGGCTAGGGAGAATGTGGGCTACTTGAGGGCAACTGAGAAGCGGCAGTTTGATGCAGCACAGCAAGCTTACCATGCTGTGCCAGGAGCAGCCATGGCTGATTTGAGCTTCAAGGAGTCTATACAGGCATATGCAATGGAACAAGGTTTGCTGTTTATGCCTAGAGTTGGCAAGTTCTACAATGGCATGCCAGTGTATGAGTTTGGCATTGTTAGTATTTGCATAGACTCTGTGAAGCGGCTACTGTATGCACAACTTCAAGAGGGTGTTGAGAGATGGAGTGCTGTAACTCTTACGCAATTGATGGACATGAACCGAATGGGAAGACCACACTAGTAGGTCGCCTAGGCTTGGAGTTGCATACTTGCATGACATTTTTGGTTTCTTCCCTGTTGTGTAAAACTCTTCAGAGGTGTCAATCATTAGCTTTTTTGAACAATAAATCTGTTGAAGAAGAAAGGGTTTGGATCTAATATCTGAAGTGCTGGATGTTGTACTCATTGTGCTGCCGGTATTTATGGTGCTGCTGTCTATATGATGTGGCTCTTTAGTAATTTCTATCCAGAAGCTCTGCTGTAACTTCTGAAGTTATACAGTTGCTGGCAAATCCTAATTACTCTGAACACTTCTGGTTGTGCACTAAGTAAAATGTGTTTGTTTTATAGTACGTTTTTGTGGCTATAATTCTTTACTAGTTCTGTATTTGTTCACACAATTGAATCTCCTCCCTCCAAGATTGCTGACTGTTGGCTTTCCCTCCAAGTCATTAGTCTGATAAGAATGCCATGTGAGTGGACGGTGATGGACTGATGGTAAAGTTTTTATTCTTGATCAACTTTCATATACTTTGTTCAACTGTTGCTTGAATATAGTTGACTTACCATACTCCAGGAAAGATTCTTTAGATAGCTTTTGCTAAATTTTTATACTGGAAGGTGTAAATATGGTAGTGACATTTATTCTAAAGATCTATTGTTTGCTTGTGGAACAAAATTTATGGAGTTTAGATTGTTAAAGTGTCATGTTAGTGTGTCCTGTGGTCATGAATGTTCGTGATCTGCCATTACCATAAGGATCTTCATTTTTGTTGGCTCTTGATATTTTAAAAGCAGATATAAACACCACTAGTTCCATGCCAATGTAATTGAGCTATCTATTTTGCTTAACTGAATTTTTATTTTCTTTCGTAGGCCTGCAGGCTGAAGGAGTTACTCCATTACTTGCCTTAGTACTGCCTACCGCCGACTTGCTGTTTATTATGCTGTTCAACAAAGTTTTGACTAATAATAACATCATCAAAACACACACCACTGCTCCCTTAAATTCTTGACTGACCTGTAATTTCTATATTGTTTCTTCATCAAGTTTGTAAAATTTTATTTTAATATTGGCATGTTTACAGTTTGATCAGCTATTCACGATTCATTTCTATACTCTCTTAATATCATTATGATGCGTATCTATAGGTTAGACAACTACAGATTTAGTTCATGTGACTTATGATGCCGATGTCAACTTTGTGTACATCATTAATCTGAACCATTTGAAATTTGAATCAATAATTTAACTGACAGTTGTATAGCCAAAACAGCTAGTCTCAATAATCATACTAGGATGATAAATATACAAACTGAAATTCTTACAATGTATAACACAAAGATAAACAATTCATGCTGCTTCCAATGTACAGCCCATTTTTTCGCAGGCATCTGGTGCTTTAACTAGTTCCATCAGGGGCTCTCTGCAACACTGCTACTGCTACTACTAATGCAAGTGTGAAAATAGTGTGCTTGGGTGCACACTATTTTCAGCAACCAGTGTGCTTCCTCGATGTGAGTGTCCAGACCTGACAGAATAGCAGAAATTTCAGATGATTTAAATCAAAGTCTAAGATCTGATAGCACTAGCACTTCAGGCATTTTGAAGCTACGTAGCAATTTTAAAGGTCTGATCATTTGCTCTACTTTGACACTTTGGAATTCTACCAACTCTAGCAAGTAGATTGTGCTTGTGCTTGTCTAATATGTGATTGTATAAATAAATTGATCAACCATGCAAACAGCACCTCATATGACCTTATTCCTTATGGTCTAAATTAGGTAATCTGAACAATGCCATGTATGTACTATGCTTTTCTGCTTTAACAAAGAACAGATGGTTCTTCCTGTAGTTTGCTGTCTAATTGCTAGACAACCATATTCAAATAATAACTAGCAATACATTATGAGTACCATTATTGAGATTGTTCTTCACCTTTTCTAGGAGAAACTGCTCGTCAAAAGGTAATCTGGGATCGGTGTGGCATCTGCCATGGACAATTTCTAGCAGCAGTACACCAAAGCTGTAGACATCAGCCTTTTTGGTCAGCTACCCTTGGATGTGTACTCCGGCAAAAGATATCCTCTGAAAGAAGAATACCATGTCAACTCTGTTTTCCTAAGGTAGTGTGCCACTACTTACAGCATCCCTGCAACCCTGGTGCAATTATTTGTCTTGTTGCCTGGGAAGAAGTTTGCCAGCCCAAATTTTGCTATCTTGGGTCACAGTTTCTGTAAAGGTCTCAAGGAGAATGTTGCTCACTTTGATGCCACGGTGGACGATTCACAATAGGTGGACGGACTTCTTTGTGAAGGTAGGTGCCATCAGCAACACCAATGCAGATCTTCACCCTTGTTCTCCAATCAAATCTGATGTCCACTGTGGCGCACTGGTTGAAATATTGCTGTGGTTGAAGCTACTCCAGTATGTAGAACACTGACACGTTGTATAATTTCAGCAACGGCGTCATGGGGGCCTCACTTGGAAGTTTTTTTTTTCTTCTCAATTCAGTAAGGGCGCACTTTTAAAATCTAACTAACCAAGCCATGTAATTCAGTATGTATTTGTATTCTGACCATTTTTATCTAACTTTAATGAAATGTTATACTACTCTGTGTGTTCAAGAAAAAAATAAGTTGATTCCTAAAATTGCAGCAGATACTTATGAGATTCATGTGTTCCAGTCAGGAACATATTGGGCACAATGACATCTTACAGGATCCAGAGCCCCTGATGGAACTAGTAGTATCTCGACACCTCAACGGTTCAACCAATCAGGTAGACTCGGCCGAAAGAACCCTGTCCGAGCTTGTTTCCCGGGCATAAATTTCTTATGGCTTTTCTCAGTTCCTTGGACGAGTAGATTTTGACATTGCCCGTGATTGGGATGTCTGCAAACAGGATCGATTGAACTACGGTAAGGTTCTGAGGTGCTTGAAAAGAACAGATATTGATCTTTTTTTTTTTTTGATTGAGGGAAAATTTTACCTTTGTTATGTTGCACAATCTGGCTTATGGAATTCTTCTTCCTCCAGAACCAGAACACAGGAAAGCAATTTTTCTGGAAAAAAACACAAGGAAGCAACCCATTACTATTGTTTGGAGCTCCCTTCTTTGGAATTCAGATCTTCAGATACGGAAAAGAAGTGCCACCAATCGACCTGAGCAAGAAACTAGTATGTGGACTTGAAGAGAACTATCAGAAGTCAAAAATGTTAGTTTTAGAAACTTTATTTACACTTTCTGTGAGAGCAATGTAAATAAATAAATAAATAAAGAGTACTAAATCGCACCCAAGTTTGCAGATTCATACAAAGCTCAAACCTCGGAATGAGCTTAACGAGCTTCAATTGCATGTCCTAGATCAAAGCTCAAGTGGTGGGTAAATTTAGAGGGCCCATATGCTAATATACTACGTAATAATACAGATAATACTCATATTTGTTTCAAGAAAAGGAAAACAAAAGAATTCTGGTCTGCTTGTCATAAAAAAGTACCTGGAGAAGAGAAACTAATAGTGTTCTTTTTTACAACAAGAAACCAATAATGTTGTACTACCTTGGCTCATGAAGTTTACAGCAATTCAACTAATCTACTGAGAATTCATAATTAATAAACTATGTTATAAGCAGCACTGCGCCAGCGGCAGCGAACGGTTACTTTCCATGCCCTTTTAGAGAACGTCATAGCAGAAGCTTGTGCAGCTGGTGCCGCAGGGATGGAAAGTGTTAACAAAATGGAATCCACATGAATTACATACATACCCACCCTGAGAAGATGTGCGAGAGATTGGAGTTTCCAAATTATTAGACCTTAGTAATTTGGAAGGAAAAAAAAAACAGGGATGAAGAAGAACTAATAAGTAAGGTGTTAGCAGCTAAAATGGCGTCCGCCGCATGGATTACTCATCTAGGAAAGAGAAGAGTCCGTGGGATGGCCGACGGACTACTGGAGTTTCCAAATCCGTCCGCCTCCGCCCGCGGCCGCGAGCGGCGAGCGGCGGCTGGCTGGCTCCTTCTTCTATATAATAAATTGACAAGCGGAGCCCAATCCAATCCAGCAGCGATCCTCGCCCTCCCCACTCATTGCGAGGAATCACTAGAGGGCCGCGTCCAATCGAAGCGAGGAGGTGAAGGGGGACCGGGGGATTGTGAGCGCGCGTGTGCTGATGGCGGCGGCCGCGGAGGCGGAGGCCCCGGCCCCGGCGGCGACGGGGAGCAGCAATGTGCGTGTGCTGATGCCAGCGGCGGCGGAGGAGGCGGAGGCCCCGGCCCCGGCGCCAGCGGCGTCGGGGAGCGGCAATGTGGAGTTCATCCGTGCGCGCAATGACGAGCGGGAGTACCGCCGCGTGGTGCTCGCCAACGCGCTCGAGGTGCTAGTCATCAGCGACCCCGACACCGACAAGGTAGTAGCTCCGTCCCCGTCGTCTCCGTCTCCGGCCGCCGTTCTGATTCGGAATGCCTGCTCGCTCGTGGGCTAGCTGATTGCTGACCCCTCTCTCTCTCTCTCTCCCCTGCTCAGGCGGCGGCGTGCATGGGGGTCGACGTGGGCTCGTACAGCGACCCGGAGGGACTCGAGGGCCTCGCCCACTTGCTTGGTGAGTTCACTACTTCACGCCCCTACCCCTCATCTCCGCTTTGATTCGATTTCTCCTTCGATTCGTTCTGTGCGTTCTCGTGCTCATCGAATCAGCATTCGGATTCGTGTTGATTCTTGGAGTGAGGATCTCGGCTAGGATTCGTGCAGTGACGAATCACGGAGACGCCAGCCTTTGTTCGTCGTGGTGCTTTCCTCGGTCAAATGATTGTGTATTTGCAGTCTAGTGCTCCTAGAAGTCAATGGATGTTGCTTTTGCAGCGCGGCATGTTCTGACCGTCGGACTCGGATCAAACGATTGACTGTTTGGATGCACTCATGCACACTATAGTTATAGTTATATAATGATAATCAGAGCAACAGAGCTGTGTTTTTTTAGAGCGTCCATGACCATGATGATTGATCCTGTACATGCATCCCTTGTGTCCCAAACTTTATAGGCCAGGGCCCAGGTTCACGCATCACTTTTCTCAGGAAGTCGTTAAAATTGTTGGGTTAAAACTCAAGTCTCCTGGTCGGTGACATTATTCAATCGCATCTAGATTTAAGAATTAATTGTTCACTCAGTACAGGACCGTGTTCTCCAAATAAATCCAAATCGCTCCTCGACCTTCCTGCAGGGTAGGAATAGGATCCTTGGCAGCTTCCTCGCTCCTATTTTATACCGTAGGACTTTGATGCACACGTGGGACTACCAATTACACAAGCACATGCTGAACACTTGCAGGATTGTGCCCAACTACCTATTATTTGCCATGCATAAAGGCAATCTATGCTGGAGTGCCGTGTGACCCTATTTAATTTTTTGAGCAATCTGTTGCCCTAATCTTGAAGAGGCAACATCTTCTAAAAGATATTTTATGGACATTAGTGCCGTTAAACAAAAATTCATTTTCTTCTAATCATAGTCATGATAACCATTTCGTTGTAATCTTGAAAGTATACTATGTTTCTTTGTTTCCTTGTCTTGGTACTGACTACTGAGTTCATTAACATGTTTTTGCATACAGAGCACATGCTATTTTATGCCAGCGAGAAGTATCCTGAGGAAGATGAGTACATAAAATATATCACAGAGGTACACTCTATACATCAGGCGTGTTCGAGGAAAAAAAAACATTGTATATTCAATGTGTATTTCATTTTGCAAAAAAAAAAAAAAAACACTCTTGAGTTCAACAATTAACATAAATCACACAACCTAAGTTCAATTGATTTGAGAAGTTGAGCCTGTCACAATGTGAGACATGAGTTGAGAAAAGATGATAGGAAATGCTTTTATTAGGCAGGCGATGACAGGAGGCGTTTTATGACTCGTGCATGGTTCAGGGGGCATTGCTAAGGTTGAACCAGAAGTCCATAAGGCCATTGTTCAACCTTCCAGTCTTACCATAAATGAGCAATGCAAATCTGTAGCCTGCTGTGATCTCGAACAAAATACACTTGGCTCTGTAGCTCATCTGTGTATGGATATTTTGGTGGTGTCTTGCTTCCCTTACTTGGCAGGGAAAGTGCTGAAAAAATCAATAAAAATTTCCTTTCATAAGACAGCGAACTTGCTAATCTCTCTACAACTCGGACTGTTTTTGCCTGAAATTTGTTTAATATTCATGGCCACTTTCAGTGTACTTAGGTTGCAAATTTGACTATTTGGTATGATGTGAAAAATATCAGCATGGTGGCTACTGGAATGCATATACAAGAGCAGAAAAAATTGATAAAAAATTCCTTCCATAAGTCAGTGAACTTGCTAATCTCTCTACAACTCGGATTGTTTCCTGCCTGAAATTTGTTTACATGTTGACTGGGTACCTTATATTTTTTTATAATAATATTCATGACCACTTTCAGTGTACTTAGGTTACAAATTTGACTATTTGGTATGATGTGAAAAATATCAGCATGGTGGCGACTGGAATGCATATACAAGAGCAGAGGAAACTTGGTTCTTTTTCGATGTCAATGCAGACAATTTTGAAGAAGCCTTAGATAGGCAAGTTTCTTGAGCAGTATTTTGTTCTCAGTTTATCGATGTATATATGTTGGATAAGCTTCTGAGTTATGTTCTGCATTACTGCATGGTTATTCATTCATTGGATAAAAATATGGTTATTCCGGATGCACAGATTTGCACAGTTCTTCATTAAGCCACTGATGTCACATGATGCTGTTCTTAGAGAGATAAAAGCTGTAGATTCTGGTGAGTAGTTTTGTGCATGGTGACTCTATTTGCATTTGACAAAGCACATATACTTCTATTTGTATTCCAAATATCCCTTGGTTCCAAAATGTAAGTCCTTTTAGTTTTCCTCTAAATCAAACTTTGTTATCTTCGATGAAGTTTACAGAAACATGCAACAACATCTACAATATCAAATAAATGCACTACCAAGACATTCCATGTTGGATTTAACAAAACTAATTTGATATTGCAGATGCTACTTGCTCAAAGTCAAGTTTGATATAGTGCAAAGTTAAAATGACCTTATGTCTCAAAGCAACGACTAACTTTTGATGGCTGATTATTTTTACCTAGTTGAGCTAGCAACCATAATAACTCCGTAATTTGCAAATGTTCTAGTAAAGAGATCCACATCCTGTCTAATTTTTCTATTTTATTGACCTTACAGAACACAAGAAAAACTTGTTGTCTGATGTCTGCAGAACATCTCAGGTACTTGAAAGTTCAGAATTGTCCGTTAAAGATGCATCAGATAATAGTTTTGCATTCTGTATCATCTCTCTATCAGGAACAGTAGTCAGTAGTGCATAAAGGCATTTTGAGTACACAATTTCTTATTTACGACTTACGAGGTGCACATTAATATATTAAAATAACAGTTAAAATCTTTAAGGCAGTCATTATTGCATTATCAAAGTTTTGGTTCTCTTGAATAACCTAATTTATAAAATTTTAATTTTATAAGTTACCATATTATGAGAACACAAGTTTGGAACAATAATTGACCATGCTTTGTATTATCTAAGGTCTTGCTTATCCTCAAAATATCTTCCACTTTTAAAACTTACCATTTCATTTTTAAAGTTTTGATCCAATAGCCATGCTACATTGTGGCCTCAGTTTTTTTTTCCTCCTACAGCTTCATAGGCATCTGGCTTCAAGGGATCACCCTTACCACAAATTCAGTACAGGTAAGAATGCTCTATGTTCAGATAGTGGGTGCTCATTTTGACAGCTTATATCTTCGTTAATTTTTGAACCTACAATATACAAAAGGTTTGCGCATCTTTTGCATTTAAGTTAGAAGAAGTTTGCACAGTGAAGCGCTTGTAAAGTGCCCCAGGGGTTTTGAAATTAATTACAACACAAGATGAACCACCCTAGCGTACTTAGCAACTCAAGTCTATTACTCGTGTGAGAAGAAAGAATTATGCAAAGGTGAGGATCCAAAGGAGCTAGTAGTACTGCTTTTCAATCATACATTCATACTAGCAAATATACCCGTGCGTTGCAACGGGAGGAAAAAAAACACTAACATGTCTAGTCAAGTAAGCAATTGAACATGTTTTTATAACAAATAAATAATTAAACATGTTCTCAGACTTTTGTCCTCATTTATAAAATAAATAAATTCTTTTGAAAATAAACATCAACATCTTGTTGAACGTCAGATCTATATCTAATATTTAGTTCCTAAAATTTCTACCTGTCCCATAATTTTCTATGTAATTTATAAGTTTGTTGTTTAAAAAAATAAAAAAGAAAAGAAGTCAATTCACGGCTTGGCCCGAACCCAAATTAATTCTTCTTATGGGTTGGTTTTGTAACCATCAATGAAAAAAAATTAAGTTAGCCAAAGTCGGAGTACGAAATAAAAATTATTGTCATTTATGAAATAAATAAATTATTTTGAACACAAACATCTCCATTTTGTTAAATTTGTTAAATAGACACCTAACATTTAATAAAATTTCTTTCTGTCCCATAATTTTTATGTAATTTATAACTTTATTGTTTTTCTAAAAAGAGAAAAACAAAAAATAGAGCCAATACGCGACTTGGTCCAGTCCATTGCCACAAAAGACCCATGTAGTAACAAAGCCTGAATTTGCATCAGTTATCCTCGAGTTTCTCAAATTTAATTTGGATCCTTCCATCTTTTCTTTCTCTCTCGTTTTTTTACATCTGGAACCCTGTAGTTTTAATTTTTTCTTTCCCTACTTAAAACAACGTACGTAGTACGTACGGACGTCCATCCG
>DXKC01001616.1:0-15745 GCA_031170775.1 Cymbopogon citratus
AAAAATATTGACTGAAGAATTCTTGGACAACATGTTGAGTCACCAAAACGAACCGAATGGGTTTTGACATACATTATGTAATGTCTCTACTTGCTTTCTGCAGCCTTTCTTTGTTATGCGGTCTCTGCATTGTCAATCTCACTGATCTTGATACTTCACTGCGCACCCCGTTATGGCCAGACCAACATAGTGGTGTATGTGGGAATTTGCTCGGTGATAGGATCTTTAACGGTAAATGATGTCCATCGGCATACCTTTGAGACCAACTTCGTTTCGGTTTTTATGGAGTGTTTCTTTGCCTTTTCTATTGCTAGGTAATGAGCATCAAGGCAGTAGGCATTGCTATCAAGCTTACAATTGAGGGTATAAACCAGGCTGGCTATTTCCAGACTTGGTTGTTTGCAACTGTTTCAGCAACATGCATAATTATTCAGTTAATTTACCTGAACAAGGTACAGCCAGGATTCACTAAAAAGTTTAGATAGCAATATTTACAATGTTGATTTGTATCTCCGCGTCATGTTGAACTTCCAGGCATTGGATACTTTCAATACTGCAGTCGTTTCTCCCATCTACTATGCGATGTTCACAACCCTCACAATTTTAGCAAGTGCCATAATGTTTAAGGTATTCTAGTTTTGCAAAACTTCCATAAATTCCAAATATTTGTTCTTGCGGAACTAAGGTTTTGTGATTACAAATAGGACTGGTCCGGGCAGAGTATAAGCAGTATTGCTTCTGAGATTTGTGGGTTTCTTACTGTGCTTACTGGTACTGTTGTACTGCATTCTACAAGAGAACATGATCCAACCCTTTCTTCAGGTAAATGCTTCTTATTTTAACGAATCATGATTTAGCGCTTCTCTACTGGCAAGATGAATGTTTGCTATGTGATACATCATATGCACTTTTGGCTTGACGACTACATTATGCAAACATTCTTACCAGGTTCTCCCAGAACTTAGCATAAGACCTTTGGTCACCGATGTGATAAATTTCCCATTTCCAAATTAGTAGCATTATAGCATTAGAGCTCTTACTTTGCGCTATGGCCATACAGAGTATCAATTTGGCAATCATACTAAAGTTATTCAATTTTATAGCAGGGATTGTTGACTAGAAAACCTGCATGTTAAATTTATTTCAAACTACCCATTTCTCCTTGCCAGCCTTATATTATTGATTCTAGCATAAGTTGTTAGTTGTTAAGAGTTGGCACCTTATGCTAGTATTGTATTCGGTTCCAATTTTACAATCCCTGCTAAAGTTGGTCAAGTTTTTAGCAGCAAAGTTGGTTGAACTGAAAAGGTATTTGGTGATTTGCTACGAGTACCTGGAGATTATTCTGTTGACAATTGTTGTAAGGACACAAAATCGTTGTCTTCATATTTATTGATCAAGAGATGGCCCACCATTTCTAAGTTTTTTGAAATTGGTCCTGCCACTAACTACTTTTGATGTCCTGACTGCTGACGCTTGTGTCCTTTTCAAATGCTTTTAAGTTTGTTTCTAGATTTGTTTTGCAAGGCCACAGAACCTAGCTGTTTTTATGTATTCTTGTTCTTCAGAAAAAAATATATATATAAAAAAAGATTAATAGCTTTTCTTGATGGGTATTGATAGATATCCACTTTTCCTCATGTGAAATCTTTTGGCTTATGAAATCTAAATCTCGTATCAAAAGCGATACAGTGGTAACTAACTATTTTCTTTCACAACTACAGATCTGTATGCTCCTCTTTCCCCAATATATTGGCATATCCAAGGCAACGGTGAAACAGGAGGAAAACTGAAAGAGGATGGTAAACTCTCTGGCGATTTCATTACCGTGGTGCGACAAGACTACTTTGTCTAGAGACCTTCCACGATGTTCAATGTTCTTGATTAAAAAGAAGAAGAAGAAGAGAACACTATCGAAGGATCCTACTGATGCTCAGTGCCTCAGTGTACTGCAGCTCTCCCACTTTGCGTGGTTCATCATCAAGATACTCGTTATGCTTCCTTATGCTCATGATGCCTCAAGAGTCAAAGGCTGTCTTTCTGCGGCCGCTGGACTGACCCAAGTAATTGCTAAGTTTTGTAGAAATGGTTAGGATTTGTTGAAGTTCCAGTTTGATCACAGTCACCTGGACCGATGCCTTGTAGTAAGATGTAAGCAATCTGTCTAGCCTGCTGGGTTGAGCAAGGCTTTGCTGCAGTGTATCAGGGTGGTGCAGCTGTTGTATTTATGTTGTACAGTTTAATGTGAGTGTATGAATTAGAGCTAACCGAATCTGCGCAGATATTTCATGACAAACTTTGTCGAGCTTCTTTGGGTTACATATACATTGCTCTTGACTTGTGATACCTTGTTGTTGCTTCGTGGTTCAAAAGTCACGAATTATGGTGCAAGACAGCAAGGTGCATGGTTGGTACTACCTCGGTTCGAAATTCTAGGTGTGTTTGGTTTGATGGTCCAACCCTAGCCAGGCTGTTGTCAAAAACAAAACACAGCCAGGCTTATCTGGGCCAGATTTTAGGTGTTTGGTTGTGTTGGAGCCTGGCCCGATCTGGCCATCCGTATGTGGTGGTTTTAGGGCTAGATAATATTTTGATTAGCCATAGCCACAAACAATGGCTGGTTTGAGTACATATAGGATAGGTTGCTTACAAGCCAAGCCTTCTAGACATATTTCAAAAATACTAAAGTAGATGCTTAAAAGATAAGGTGCTGACACAGTAGCCACTAACTACTCTAAAGACTTATAGCTGTCAATCTCTCCCTAAGTCTTGTTCGGCGTCTTCTGGAGGATTTGAACCATCCCAATCATAGTGCGCATCTCCACGAGCTTGACCCGCCCAAGGGACTCAGTGAGGAGGCGATTCAAAAGTTACGAATTATTGTGCAAGACAACAAGGTTCATAATTTGTACTTATCATGCAAGACAGCAAGGTTCAAGAGGTCTCTTTGGATGGTTGACATCACATTGAATCTACCAAGACTAAGCCTGCCAATAAATTTCGAGACTGGCTTTTGAAACTCATATCACATTGAAGCTCACCTTTTCTTTATGAGTTTCATTTCAGGCGGCCAAACGGTCAAATAGCATCGCCGTACAACTGAATTTACAATGGTTGCTGAATGTTGATCTCTGCACAAAACGCTCATCCTCTTTATTTTTCCCACTACATTATCTTATCTTCCTGGAGCCATCCCCTTCTCCTCGAGCACATCACAAGAGCCTCTCCGCCGCTCTCCGCAATAAGAGCCGAGCTCAAGCCTGACCAACGAGCCGAACCGGGACCGAGCCAGAGTTTGCGCCGAGATCGAGCTGTCGAGCCTAAGACTCCTGGCTCGCCCAAACTCGGCCCGTTGACAGCCAGTCGTATCATCCATAGCGGCATAAAGCTATCCGCACTGTACCTCTATATTCATCGTCAATATACCATGATCATCAAAATTCTTTTTTACTGAATTTTTCCACATCCGTCATCCTCTATATCTTATCCTCTATACCAACAACCACAAACGGGACCCAGCTGTCATCCTCTTATCCCCTCTCCCCCTCTCTTCTCTCTCCTCTATCCTTCGCCCCACCGCCCATTCTTCTCCCTCGGCTCTGGCCTCTGGCTCCTCGAGTGGCACGCTGTCTGCAGAAGCCGTCTCCATCCGCCTCCGCGTCGCCGTCGGCGTCCCCCGCAGCGACGGCGGTGACCCCGTCCAGGGCGTCCTACTCCTCGGCGACCAGGTCGCTGAAGCTGCTGCTCCTCCAGCGGAGCGGCGGCCGCGCGTCGGACCTCTCCGCGGCGGCGGAGTGCGGCAGCGTAGCTTCTTCGTGCCACCTCCACTCCCCCCTCCTCTCCAGCGGCGGCGCGCACCCGTTTCGGCTATCCACTCTCCCACTTCTCCCCTCGCCATGGCTGCCGCTTCCTGGACCGCGCCCACCACCTCCTTCGCGCCGGCGCCGGCGCCGGCGCGGGGGCCGTGGAGTATCAAGGCGGCGCCTTTACCCATCAGCAGAACGCTTCCCCGCAGAGAACTTCTCCACGCAGTTGGCGAATCCGCCATGGTTCGTGTCTGGCTGATTTATTCACACCAATCGGTTCTTATTTTTATCCCTGCTTCCGGTAGCGTTTGTTTGCATTCGGCTGCTCTATTTGGGTGTGCTGAACTTCTGATTGGAATTATCTTCCTGTTCCATGTACCCCTTTGCCCTGCTTATTCTACAGAAACCCTTGTGATGTGTACTGCAGAGTTGCCAATGAAACCCCCTAGAAAAACTTCGTTGTTGCATATGTGTGTTTTGTTATAAATTAGTTTCAGATCGTTGTTGCATATGTGCATTTTGTTATAAAATTAGTTTCCGAGTCAGATGTCTCCTACTACTTCAGAGTTCAGAGCTGTGCCGTTCGTAAAGGGTTAAAGAAGAAAATAACGAATCAATGTAAACCTGTCCGTTCCAAAGAATCATCAGATTTTTAAAAGTTACAAAAAGAACAAAATCGGTATTCACAACCAAAATGGACCAGGTCTTGGGCCAAAAACATAGTTAGGTAAATATCTTTCTGTTACCATCCAATTGTCGACCAACTAATGCCTCAGCTTCAGTCTTCAGCTGCTTCTGAACTGCCTCTGAAAGCTTCATACTCATCACTGATTCGCATAAGAGCCCTATTCAAAAAGTAATTATGGCTTAGAATTAATGGTACTGTTTGCAGCAATGATAAGTTGGATTAGGTGCAGCACAGTCATAGTTATCCATCTGATGCACTCTGTTTGCTTTGCTCATGCTGTGGTGGATTATTAGGTTGCTGCTGGTGACACATTGCTTGGATTGTATGAGAAAGAGAGGTTAGGCCTCTCACAGTATGCCGACGACGAGTCTAAAGAAGAGAGGTACTGGGAAACCTTGGATGCTGATTTACGTTACTGGACCAGATCCCTGCGCCCAGTGCAGGTATACATAAGGTGTGCATTAGTGGAATTAAGTCACTAAAAAGCATATGAGCTCACCGCCATATGCACCGTAAAATAAGATAATGTCTGACACATGTATTTTTCCTATTCAATTGCCAATTCACAGTGGTATCCTGGTCATATTGCAAAAACAGAGAAAGAATTGAAGGAACAATTGAGGCTCATGGATGTTGTTATAGAGATCCGTGATGCTCGGATTCCCTTGTCCACCAGCCATCCTAAGGTTATGCTTTTGGTGATTGCTCATATTTATCTGTACAAAAGAACAAATTGTACTGAGTCATGTTATGTATGATCAGATGGACGCATGGCTAGGTAACCGGAAAAGGATCATAGTCTTGAATCGTGAGGACATGATCTCAACTGAGGATAGGAATGCATGGGCTACTTACTTTGGTAATCAGGGAACCAAAGTTGTTTTCTCCAATGGCCAGCTGGGCATGGTAAGATAGCCTTCCAGCTAACTGATTTTTGTCAATTTGGCTGATTCGCTGATGCATATATCATTCACTGGCCACCATTTCCTTTGCTGGAGTGCAGGGTACAATGAAATTAGGTAGGATGGCAAAATCAGTAGCATCTGTTGCGAACACAAAGAGAAAGGAAAAGGGATTACTTCCTCGTCCGGTAATCCATTTGATATCCTGTTGGTTCCTTGTGTTTTATTGGTTCATTCAGTTACTCATTTTGTGCAAATTAGTATGGGACAGGACTTGCTTGAGACATCATAAATCTCAAGTCTTGTTTCTAAATGATTAGATAACCCTTGTAGATTTTGGTTTGAACTAGGCAGTTTGAAGACCATTTCCTTCTTTTGATTATAGTAACCCACTTTTATGTACGTTCATGTATACTAGTATTTTGGAACCTGTTTGAAGCTTAATAATGTCCTGATTATTCAAGATAAATACAGTGATCAACCAGACATGTTTACTTGGCTGGTTATTTTTGTTTTGCCTTAAGGTTCGAGCTGGAATAGTTGGATATCCAAATGTTGGCAAATCTTCCTTGATTAATCGCTTGCTAAAACGAAGAATGTGCCCAGCAGCACCTAGGCCAGGTGTCACAAGAGAGCTGAAGTAAGTCATAGTAGATGTATACATGTAATTTACTTTTTTTTTTTTAAGAAACGTAATGTATATATGTTTACCCATACAAAACAATTCTGTATTCGCGCTATTGAGCTTCTAACATTTGAGACTGAACAGGTGGGTTCGTTTCGGAACAGACCTAGAGTTATTGGATTCACCTGGAATTTTGCCTATGCGAATTAGTGACCAGACATCTGCAATCAAGCTTGCTATATGTGATGATATTGGAGAAAGGTCATACGATTTTGCTGATGTGGCAGCAATTCTTGTGCAGATGTTGATAAAACATCCTGCAGTAGGTCAGTTTTCTTATAAGCTAACGACTACCTCCACCCCTCTCCAATCACAAATAAGTGGCATTTTCAACATCCACATGGTCTTCAGAACAACTTTGACAAGTACTTACAGAATTATACTTCTATGGAAATACATTTTGAATAAGTCATCATTTTTTGTGTCCAAATTCTAACACAAAAAGTAACTTTAAACAAGGTTTGGAAATGGTTGACTTTGGACAACCTCAAAACATCACTTATTTTGCGACTAGAGTGAATGATACATTATAGTTAAGCGATTAGATGGCAGTAATACATTCTAAAGACCAGTCTGCTTTTTAGAATCAGACACTTGCATGCTGTTGTTTCATGAAGTATTGATGCTTCTGTGTTGTGCTTGCCTAAATTCATGTCGAACAGGTTCTGAAGCATTTCGAAGCCGATATAGGATTGATGTAGATAGCGAGTGCGGTAAAACGTATGCTTTGACTGATCCTCTCTAGTTCTTTATCCAAAAAAAAAGTCCTGACATAGTACTAGAAGTTAATGTTCTGATAAAGTTTTTAATAAGCTGCAGGTTTGTCACAAAGCTCTCTGTTCACTTGTTCAATGGAGACACAAGCCAGGCAGGTTTCCGCATATTGTCTGACTACAGGAAAGGCAAATTTGGATGGGTGGCGCTGGAGAGACCTCCAACATGAACAATGGGGATATCAGAGATCCTTAGATTAAAGACGTGCTTTGTTCATAGTGCAACACAATGTGGTGTCTCGTGGCACCACTCTAGGACAGTTTACCTGGACCTGCACCTATACGAGGAATTAATTCAGAATAGCTGTCCATCTAAATGATCTCAGAGACACGATACTTTAGAAATGCTGCTGCTGTTATTAGACAGTCCAGAGAAACGAGCTGACTTGTGTGATCAGTTGACTGAGCTCAACTATGTGTCTATGTAACGCAATCAGGTTTGAGAAATGAAATAATGTTGCAATGTTTCTGAATTTAGTTGCTTTTAAACTTATGGATGATCTATTAGATTGGGTAACTGGGTTAATTGTGGCACTACTGTTTCCCTGCTTTTAAGTTTTCTGCAAAAGAAAAATGATACTACGGTTCATACAACCTATTCCGGCCTAGTGTCCATGAAAAGATACAAGGATCCTTTTCGCCCTCTCTTTTCATTATCAAAACTTGCTTTCTTGTACAGGTAGAAACGACAGGTAATTTTTACAACATTTTTTCCCTATTCTATTTGGTACAGGATATGCGATACCAGCTTTCTCATACTGTTAGCTTCTCACCACAGTCTAACGGGCGGCCTTGCTGCTGATACACGATAACTGTTTATATCGCGGCTGGGGTTTCAGGACTGCGGATGACCACATAAATTTCAGGATTCCGTTCCAGTTAGCTTCAATACTCATTGCATTTTTACGTTGTCAAGCCTGTCAATTAGATCTAAAGCTTTGGTCCTGTCAATCTCGAAGTCAATAACAGGAAGCATGGAAGGCCTCCTAAATGGGACCAAGTCTTTCCTGTTGCCACTGGCTGGAGAGTGGCTGTTGCTCTTGCTCAACCTACTCTGTTTGCTGTGACTTGACTTTGTGTCAAACTCTTGACTTTTGCTTATTCCTGGGACAAATTTCCTGTACTTAACATCCCTTAGCATATCCTGATCCTCTTGGGTGAGAATCGGTGGTGAATTGTTTGTTTTGCCTGGCAACAGTTTGATTGCAGCACCCTTTTGTGTTGGTGAGCTGACTGGAGATTTGATGGGAGACCTTGCACCTCCACTAGAGTTTCTTGATTTACTGATAAGATGATGAAGCCACACAACCAGCTCCAGGATAAGTGCTTCAGTCTTCTCCTTGTCGGCATGATATAATGTCTCGATCCGGGACATGTCCATCTGCCCTGATAGCTTGTAGTTTAATTCAGATCTGCATTAGAAAAGAGATTGCCAATGACCAATCAGTTTCATCCATTTCCATTTACATCATTGAGAAACTTCAGTTTCATCAATTTCTGTGTAGAATGATTGTACAGATGCTAACCCTGTATTTGCCCACTCTCCAACCCATCCGAAGCCGTGGTGTGCCCTGGTACGAACAAGCAATTACATTTGAAGTACAAAATGAATAATCATTGTGGCTGTAAATCATCAGATCATAGGTGATCAGGTAAGATTAAATTACTTATTTGTGTTACTAGCGAAAGGGACAAGCCATCGCAAAATCTTCTCCATTTCTGCTTTGATCCGAGAAGATGTAAGCTGCATTCATTTAGCAGAATTATGATAGGTGCACAGCATGGCATATAGATTCCTACTGTGCATTCATAACAATAGCAATTAGCAAATTTGAGACTCCACCCTGGCATACCTCTTCCTTGACTTCAAAAGATTGTAGCTTAGAACGGAGAGCAGATTTGATGGTAGGTGGTAAACTATGGTATAGCATATCCCTTGCGTTTGGAGGCATTGCACATGATCGAGAAACCTACCAATCGATTAATCCTTATCAAGATATTGTAAAGAAACTGAAGTCAAAGTGTTCATCATATGAAGATGAGCTGCCACCAGAGGATGATGCCAATTTACAGAATGAACCACAATTGGTTACAGTCCTTGTAATAGTGCTCATTTTCTGACAGTCTTCAAACAAGCAATGGGATTTGATTGAAGACTTATTGCAATAAGTATGGCTGATGTAGAACGTTCGCCAAGCTATCTTTTAATAGCAAAATAGTTCAATAATATCTCTAGAAGAGTATGTGAACTTACAATATTGTCAATATGATTGATGATATTAGCATAATGCAATGCGAGGCCTGCTGGTCCCAATCTATTATGATGTTTGGCAGTTTCTTGTGGCTCTTCACTGTCTGCAGTAAGATAAAAGCAAGAAACTTTAGATCAAGGCCACAGATCACGGAGTCAAGGAAAAAATGGGGAAAGAAAAGAGTTTTCTTAGCATGTAGGCAAGAAAGACATCTTTTACCCCAAAAGGGGAAAAATAGTTGGATAAGTGACAGCCTTGGCTGGCAATTAAGTTAGGAAATAGGCACTCTGCAGTTTATATGGGTCAAACATTACATTTCTAATAACAGGAAGAAACCATGCAAGTTCTGTACAAATATATGATAGAGTGGATTTGGCGCCCTCCCTATCTGGAGTGTACATCTTAACTAATAGAAATAAACGGAAGCAAACAGAGCTAATGGAGCCGTCTTTGTCTTCCTCACCGCTCACACCGCTACCCGTCTTCCTCACTGCCAATAAGCATGCTAGTCATGGCCCTGCTCCTCCCCACGACCTCCTCTGCTCTTCCCTGTCTCGTTCCTAGCCTCCAGGTGCTGCATCACAGGTAGGAGGGGCGGATCCACCAGCTGCCTCCGCGCTACCCACGACCTCCTCTGCTCCTCCCCATCTCCTCCTGGCTCAGCTGTTGCATCACTAAGAGGAGGGGTTGCCTCTGCTCCCCACAGCCTTGATCCAGCCGATGCATCAAGAAGGGGGGACCTGCTGCATCACGAAGAGGAGGGGCTGCCTCTGCTCCCCATATCCTCCTGGATCCAGCTGCTGCATCACGAAGAGGGGCGCTAGGGGCACGCTTATGTGGAGGCACACACATGCTTACAGGGGGGCGGCGCTCATAGGGAGGCGCGGACCAGGGCAGAGAAATACGAGAAGAGGAGGGAGGTGTAGGAAGAAACACCGTCACAGCTTCTGTCAAAAGCGAATCTCAGTGCACCTGGCAACGGCTCCAGATAAGGAGGGTGCCATATATTTATTGTATATGAATAATATGATAGTGGTATGGGTGCACACTTTCACTCCCAGAATTGCAACTAAGTTTAAACAGACATTTTGCTAACAGGACTAAACAATGTAGGTGCATCAGGTAACCTGCATAGTGTTATTAGATCAGTATTTTGCAAAACAAGAAAAACAATAAACAAATATTAACTACCTCAAGTATTCAAATCTCTTAAAGCCAATATGAAGTATAATATAAAGGCAAAGGAGTCATCCATTCATGATTTTTGGATTGATCAACTGATTGCAGGAATGATAGACTTAAGCAAATACATCAGAATGTATTCTCAATTCTCATAGCATATATGGGGTTACCAGGGTGAGTCTGTCTGATATGATAAAGTAAACATAAGAAATATCATTAAGATAAAGAAAATTTGTTTATTGTTTCCGCAAAGCACCACAATCAAGAAACACTAGTACTCAACAGCAGTTCAGACTGTGCAACAACAATAAGTAGGATCCATAGGTAAGGATTATACCAGGACGACCAAAGGCGTTGTATATCTCCAAATGTAAGAAGTGGACAATATCTACAAGCTTTACCATGACCTAAGAAAAAAATGTAATATTTAGACCTTGAAATAAGATGATAGGAAAGGATGCTTGCAGTTTGAGCAGGGTCCTAAAATGTTTAGTAGTAATCAATATCCTAAAAATGTCTTCCCTTGCCAGCATTTGGTAATGTAACAGTTTTGCGCAAAGGCACCTCATACCAACCTCTTCCAAATTCTTGGACCAAAGTGATTTCTTTTTCAAACTTTTAACGTGCTTACTCTGAACCTTCACTTCCTGCTTCAGTATATCCAGACTGTCTCCTGCAAAGGAATCATAGGTTTGTCTCTAATTCATTAAAAGTTCAAACTAACTCTATTCACAGAATGGGATGAGATGTAGAAGTAAATGTCAATGTATCATTCAGAAAAGTGCAGACACTTTTGTATCCTACTGCTTAAACCCCGTGGAAATTGAGCAGAGTCAGAGACAAGCTGTTTATATTGCAGCTATAATATTTATTTAATTTCACATTTGAAGTTGATGAAACTGACCTCTTGAACTCAATCCATCTTGTTCTTTCTGTTTAAGACGGTAATCATGTTCAAATCTATCCAAAGCATGCAATTCATGATACAATTCCTGAGTGCAGAAAATAGGAAGAGAAAATAAATAAGTAATGTGATATTAATAACCAGAATAAGAAGGCCAAATTGGCAGATGATAAAAACACACAAATTCATCAATGGTGCTAGGGAAGTAGGGATTCCTTATTCAAAATAATACAATTATACTGCTCCTAGCCACTTCAGAAAAAAAAAATAGCTAGACAGCATTTGGCATCACTTTTGAGTACTAATTTCTCAAAACAGAAAAGTTGTACATTACGAAAGTTTCAAGAACAATATAGTGGTAAAAACTTCATCTGGCAAACTTAAACATCTTCGCCTACTGATGATCGAAACTTAACTGTGTCACTCCACTTTACAGGTTGGCAAACATTTTGAAACAGCAGGAATACAAAGCATAGCTGGCATGGACATATGCAGTAAATATCATACTGGCTACAAACTTTAGAAGAACTAAAATAAAAAATTCAGTCAGATGGCACCAAAATGAAATGTTGACAACTACAACAGTCCAAAGAGGAAACAATATTTTATTGATTGTCAACCAAGATAGAGTCTTTAAATTATTTATTAGTTCAAGATGAAATATGGAAGCAGAAATGGCATTGTATATTATAAGTAACTGGAAACAACATGAACAAAATCCTTGTACTCTCAAGCAAGTTCGGATAGTCTAGCATATAAACCATTGAAGCCAAACAAATCAGAGCATCCTTACAACTGTATTTTGAACCGAGATGACCAGTTTCTGCATCACTGATTCTGCTTTTCCTTTCAGATGACTTTGTGAGGTTTGTTCGGATGCCAGCCTAATGAAATCCAAACAGAAATAAAAGTTAGTAACCTAAAGTAAACACGTTCACAAATTCAGGTACACTGAGGAAAAAATGTACTTTTCGAAGTAGCGATCCAAGTTATGCCACTGAGGATCCTTGCAACGGTTTCCAAAGCGAACAACCTCTTTTGTGAATACTTCTAACTCTTCCCTGTTGGAATTAACCAATTAAGGTACCGATTTAAAGATACAAAATAAAAGGCACACTAAATTTTCAATACATATCTAGCAGGGTAACACACACGACAAGCATTGATAAATTAGGTCACATGATAAGTGAACACAAACACAAACCTTTTGTCAGCAGCTGCCATCTTGAGCAGTTCACCAAAATCTTTGGATATTAGGTGTTGAACACCTTCTGAATGAAGCACCACCTCCTTAAGATGCTTTATGCTAGGCTCCGATAGAGAACGCATTAGATTGGAGCCTTTAACTATAGTATTTGCCACCTCAAAAGCCAGCATGTCTATTTTTTTCCCCTTTGCTGCAGAACTTGACACAAAACCACTGCTAGAATTTAAACCGGTCATGCTACTGCCAAGTGTGTCTAGAACCTCCACTGCCTTTTCAAGCCCAACAGTGCTAGCTCTACCTAAAATTGAGCTCATTTCTGAAACCTGTTTCAACACAGGAAAGGAACCAACATGAATGATAGAGATGCCTAACTAACAATCTCTGACATAAACATAGCACTAACCTAGATTTTGAGGTATACTATAAAAAATGATAACTGAAGCACATGTAGCTGCCAAAATGCAATAGCACAGACAATTGCGCTTGTGCATGATAGACCATTTAATAACTATAAGATGTCTTAGATAACTTAACAACTCCATTTCTTTTGCCAGGAAGCTAACAAGCATTACAGATATAAGAACTTTATTGATAAAACATACAAAATAGCATGGTTTCTTGCTACAAGAAAATTTCTTGAACTATTCCCAGTCAAATGGTAAAAGACCATAGACATTGAACAAACAGTGAATGCTGCCCCCAATATATAACAGTATCATGATTAGAATTATTCAGTTTTTATGTACCGTAGAGACACCATATATTGCTGCAATCTAACAAATGGCTAAGAATCACTTGGAACAGCTGCTCCTTAACAAAACATGATATATTGAGGTCTAGTAAACATAGATCAAACAAGAGGCACAAGAATTCCTCAAACCTTGGTAGCGCCGGCTTTTGCCTTGCCCACACCAGCCCTCTGCGACAGCGACCTGGTCAGCTGCGGCGAGGTCCTGGACCCCATTTCGCCGCCGGTAGCCCCGGCATGAAAGGCAACCCCAGGGACGACGCTCTCCAAGAACGAGAAAGACTGCTGCTGCTCGTCCAGCCGCTTTGCCGGCGCAGCTGCCTCTCCGGACACCGGCGGCTTCTCCAGCTCCAACGACGCCCCCGGCTCATGATCGGCGACCTGGTTCCGGCCAAGCGCGGTGTCGCTCGGTGACTTGTCTACGGCAGAGACCTTCGAGCAGAGACCCCCCATCCTCTTCCCCAAGACGAATACCCTGATCCCCCACCTCGTCCTAATCCGATTTCTTGCCGCCGTCGCAGGCAGTGACGGAGTCCATCCAAGAATGCTCGGATTCTATTGGCAAGAAATAGAAGAAGGAATCGATCAAGTCCGGGTGGATCTGCGAACCTGTTTTAGTATATGGGGGTAGGGGAGGACGGAGGGCAACGACTGCGAGAGAAGAATTCGGGGTGGCGTGCTCCAGTGGAAGCTGACTAGAGATGTGTTCGGCGGCGACGGCGGCGGTCAGGGGAAGAGGGGATTTCCTTTATTTTTCTTTTTCTTTTATGCTGATGGCGGGAGGTGGGAGGAGGAGGCCTGCGACGGCGCCCCGAAGGCCGGTGAGGTGCCGGAATCCGGAGGCCGGAGAAACGAATTCGGGCTCACAAGGAAGTTGAGTAGAGGAAGAACAAGCGCAGGTCAAGGGGAAGTCACTAAATAAAATGGTACAGTAGCAGACCCACAGAACCAGAGAGATTCTTCGTATGTTACCCCTTCACTCTAAAATGTTTTGATTTTTTAGATACATAGCTTTTTTATGCATTTAGATATATACTACGTCTAGATACAAATTAGAAATAATGTATTTAGAAAAAAAAGAAATATTTTATAATTTAGAGCAGAGAGACATTTGTTTAATGGTAGTAAATCTCCAACACTTGTCGTCTGGCGCTACCGTGACGTTTACGTAGTTGAGTCTTAAGAATCCGTAACCACATTTCTTTAACTTTTACGTCCAGATACATAAGTAGAAACAATGTATCCAGAAAAGAAGAAATATTTTTTAATTTAGAGCAGAGAGATTATTTGTTTAATGCTTGTAAATCCCTAACACTTTGTCGTGTGGCGCCACCGTGACGTTTACGTATTTGAAATCTTAGGAATCCATAACCATATTTCTTCAACTTCTATGTCTAGATAGTAGATACATAAGTAGAAATAATGTATTCAGAAAAGAAGAAGTATTTTATAATTTATAGAAGAGTGACTATTTGTTTAATGTCTATAAATCTTTAACACTTTGTCGTGTGGCGCTACCATGACGTTTACGTAAGTGAAATCTTAGGAATCCGTAACCATATTTCTTCAACTTATGTCGTCGTCATCGATGGCTAAGAAGTGTTGTCGTTATCGCTTTCTTGACCATGTTTGCTTACACATGTAAGCATTTCCAAATGCATCTTCATCGTAGAAGGTGGTCATGATTATTAGTGCATTATAAATTTGAAATACACTTGCCCAATCTTGATGTTTCTTGGTAAAATTAGATATTCAAGGTGGAACAATTGTTCTCTTTTACTCATATTAATACAATCAAGAAGACAGGTCGATAATATAGATAGAGGATATACCAAGAGCATCTATGCTGCAAATAAAATCTCAAAGCATTATAATAAATAAGAAATAGCACTCATCTTCAAACAAGTGATCCCTCGTTGTAATATCTTCTATGTTCGCACCAAAATTTTCTTATGTTTTTAACTTTTTGTTAGGACCACATCGACACTGCTTTGTTAATTGCTAGAGCTTGTGGCACACAATATGAGGTTCATTTTAACTTTCATTGTCTATTAATGTCAATAAAGCATTTTTATTACTTAGTTATAACGTGTCACAATCATGTCTACACACACATGCAACAAGCATTTCTAAATATATCATAATGGTTGAAAGAGATTCCATTCTTGATGTATTCTTGTCAAAAGTTTGTATTGGTAGGCAATTTAACAACCAACTAGTAATTTGATGTCCTCTTTTGCACATATTTATATAATCAAGAAGTAAATAAAAACATAGTCAACGTTGAATAGTTATTTTAGTAGGGAATCTATATTAAGATTTATCCCAAATGAGATTTTTTTTAAAAAAATTCTAATCCTGAAATATCCATTTTAAGGAAGAGTACATGTTTTGGATGGGTTTCTTATGACACAATCTGGTGCCTAGAAATCTTGAAGGCATCGTAATTGTACGCAAGAGGACTGCAATGAGGCTACATAGTTATTGCTAGAGCTACTATGTATATGTAATGCTACTAAGATTCCTTCAACTTATGTCGTCATTAGCGATGGTTGTGAAGTTGCGTTGTTGTTTTTCTCTGATTGGTTAGTGACTATG
>DXKC01001617.1:0-10361 GCA_031170775.1 Cymbopogon citratus
GAAGATATCTTCTCAACACTCCTAGGAACCTCCCTGCAAAATTTCAGATCAATCGGAGTTGATTTGGTTGAGTTTTCGTTTTGAAATCAAAATTTTCCAAATCTGCCCGTGCATACCGGACACGTCCGGCCTGCATACCGGACGCGTTCGGTATAAAAAAAGTTTGGAATTTTGAGCTGAAATTTTGTGGATACCTGCTCCTTGGTGTCAAGAACCTATGGTTAAAATTTCATAATTTTTGGACACCATTTGTTCTGGTTTTTTATTTTTCTCCCTCAGCCTGTTCTGCTGGAAAATACCGGACACGTCCGGCCTGCATACCGGACGCGTCCGGCCTGACCATCTTTGGAGTTTTGAGCTGTAAATTTTTAGAGACCTTCCTCATAGTGTCTTGAATCTAGAGTTAAAATTTTAGCTCATTTGGACATCGTTTGGATAGGTTAGTGGATTTTATTGTGCAAGCGCTCCGTGCCGAATCTGCGCAGGAATTCTTGAGAGTTTGAACTCCGATCTTCGTTCTGCTTGCTTTGTGGTGTCCCGCTGTGTTCCTAGGGAACATCCACCCTTTCTATTGGGTCGTGGGCATCACGGTGTGTGATTTACTTCTTGGGGTTAAATGATAGAGACGAGGACCTCCAGTTCTTTGAGAAGAAAAATTTGAGGCTTCCATTCACCCCCTCTGGTCGCCGTTACTGGTACTACAGAGACGCTCCAGCACACGGCGAGCGGCCGCGGTGGGAGGCGTCGGAGGATGTCGGCGAGCAGCTCTTCGGGGAGGAGATCCATGGGTGGCTGGTGCGACGTGCGAGATCATTTCCTCTGGTCGGCCGGGACGGGGGCAGCGGCGGCGTATAGCTAGAAAAAGGCCGATAGCTTAGCTTCTCTTTTCTGTCTCGGATCCGGAATAAAGCTCTGTGGAAGGAAAGGAATTCTCGAACGTGGACGCAATATGACAACGATCGACACGGATAAAGGAGATGTGTACTTACTGGGTCAAGTTGAAGTGTTTTTTCAAGATTTTGGTATGGAAGACGGCTCTACCACTTGGATGAATGGACAACAAGAGTTAAGCCGGCTGCAGTCGTGAGATGTTTGCAAAAAGTTTTCTGGCCCGTCCACGTCGCTGGCCTAGCTCGAGAGCGAGGGCGACTGATTATTGCAGACTTTCCAAAGTCTTGGACGCCCAAGGAGGTTTATTTGGTGGCGTTGAGCGAAACTCTAAATGCTGTAAAAACAAAGTGTAAAATGACGAAAAACATGGGTCAGTTAGCACTATGCAGTTTGATGTTTCCAGCTGTGTGTTTTCCTTTTATTTTCAGGTAGTAATGGCGTGAGGCCCTTTTATTTTCCTGGATATTTGTGCATTCAGACTACGACAACTGTGTGCTCTGTCTTTTGAACACTGAAGGAACATTAATGCATTTGTTCTTCCACTGCCCTTTTGCATTGGCTTGCTGGAATGCTTTGGGGTTATCCCATCTTGTTCAAACTGATTTGTTAAAAACAAATTACAGCTTTCAGAGATCAATCTTCAGAGACCGTTCTTTATGGAAATAATTGTCTCTGTGTGGGGCCGGCCATCTGGTCCTCCAGGAATGACAACATCTGCAGACGTCTTTAGCATTCATTGGCCTCCTGCAAATTTACTTTTCGAAAGGAATTAGCTCTAGTCAAGCTTAGAGCTAAGGTAAATTACCAACCAATGTTTGATCAATGGCTAAAAAGCTTTGTATAATTTTCATGATCTTCTTTGCATTGCCTCCTTCTATGTATCCTAATTAGTCCAGTGTTTAGCACTATGCAAACTCTGTAAATTCTAAAGTTTCAATAAAAGTTCAGTAAGGGCTACCCCTACTGTTTCTTTTTTAAAGGTGCATTCGGGCCAGAATCATTGCAAGTTACAATTAGTTCTAAAATGAAAGGCAACACACACACTCTATGCTCGGACGTGGACTCCTTTTTTTTTGTAGGCATCTGCAGCGACATGCATGCTTCAGCTCTTCTGGAGCGTACTTTGATCCTGCAGTATTGTTGTAGTTGCTTTTCCCTTCACGAGTAGTTGACACTGAAGAAAATGGAGGAGTATAATCTGTTTTAATTTCTAGAAGCAGTGCAAGCTTTTTTCAATATTATGATTAACATTATAATGGTAAACTAAGCACTCAACAAATCTTTAACCAAAAAGCTTTGACAAAGTCTAAGTAACTAACAGTAAACTTCAGGTCTTTAATCGGCGGGCGGCTCCTGGAAAGGTAGCCCGACCACGTCTCCCTAAAATCAATGATTGGTCCATCTCAGCGCCGCCTCATCTTCAGTCCCTTTGATTGTTCCATCTCAGCAGCTTCCCTTATAGCTGAAATTAAGAATGCACATATTCATCAACATTATCTTAATTCCTCGGCCCAGAATTCAAAATCTTCATCCTCCACCTCTAGGTCCTCATCTTCGCTCATGTCCTCCTCCTCCTCCACCACTCCTTCTGCAATAAAAGGTTTGTATCTTCATTATTGTTAAGTTATATTGAAGGGCAATGCTACGGTACACATTTTACTTCCTAGGAGGTAATACTTCAAATGAATCTCAACCATTGATTTTCTAGATTTTTTGAATTAACAAACTAATTAATCTAAAAAAAGAAAAAGGAAACATTGTTAATCATATCATCACGGGAGGCAAGCACGGGCACCCTTCCTTTTGGGGGGCATCGTTGCCTTTGCCCCTTTGCATGAAAATACAGATTTAGTTATAATATAAGATACATGTACAAAAAAAAAATCAATAATCAACATATATATATATATTAATTGAACCGTGAACTTTAGCGTTCTTGAAAAATATGTTACAAAATATTAAAACTATAATATATCAATCGAGTAGCTTTTTACTAAACTATATAATTGTTATCTATAATGATTACGTAAAGTGACTATGCAATGTTTTGTATGCACGTGAAATTTTGTCCTTCGAACATGTACAGTTGCCACGCTGGGCACGTATGTTGGGTTCAGTTAACACGTCACATGTTCATCGCTTCATTTTATATGCATGCAGATTGTGCATGACGAGTAGATCAGAATATATGTGAAATCACAAATGCATCAATCAAACCTAGACATATCTAAAATATTCCTTATTTAGCATTTTTTGTATAAAATAAAAAATTAATAAATATATTACCTCCTAGGAGGTAATAGATGATTGTAACCGTCTGATCGAAACGAATGGACGACTCACAATCATTTGGGTGTACCGTAGACTATTGTCGTAAGAGAAAGATCTTATAACTTGAACAGGAGGAAGTATGAAGTAAGCTATGCTCTGACAATTAAGTTTCCTGCGGTGTAACCTATCGATATGGATTTATGTAACAAAAATCACCCTTCAACACTTTTCCTATTCATTTCTTTAACTAATTTCTATAAATTTAGCTAAAGTTAAAACTAGTTTGACTTATTGAAATACAAAATGTGTACTTAGGCCTAGTTTGTCACAGCACTGCTTCATTAGTGAAACATTTTTTTTGGTTTTAGCTCTACCGCTAGATTTTTTCCCTCTGTTTTGAAACCATTTGGCGAAACAACTCCAAGGGTTCTCATAAAAAGCCATGCAAGACCAAACGAGTTGACAACGTTAGCACAACAAGTTGTTCTCATAAAAAGCCTTTAGTGATGTTGTTTAAAAATATGTGAAATTGTTTAGAAAATACTCGTTGGCACAAAACAACTTCAAACAACATCATCTATCACTGAAAGAAAAGAACAACATTGTTAAATCGTGAAATAAATCCTAAGAATTTGACGTGAAATAAGTCTTTTTTTTTTCTTGAACACAACTTTACATGTCATTTTCATTAAGAAGAAGGTGGTTGAAAGCATGGCAAATACAACGAAACACAACACGACACGAACAACAGAGATAATGGTTAGAACGAACACAACAACAGAAGAAGAGAAAAGACCCTCCACCACGCCTAACAATACAATGGCCCAAGAAGGCTGGCAGGGGCAAATGACCCTCCACCACGTGAAATAAATCTTAAGAATTTGACTTGACAAAATCACCACATAAATAGTCTCGTTATTAACCAGCACGTTGCTTATCGCTGAAGGAATAACACCATTAAATTTGATAATAAATCTAAAAAAATGAATAAAGTCGGTAAAATTAAGAATAATCTAGAAAAACACAATCACTCACGTTAAAGACTTCGATCTGCGTGAACAAATTCCACTATCCACCGAAAGAAAGATCCACCAACCACTGGCCACTCATTAATAGCCATTAGTTGTTTACTCGGTGGGGTGTTTTTCCTCACAGCCTAATAAACTCAGTGCAAACTGCACATTGCAAAAAAGATTCTTCCGACTCTTGTGCTTCCTTCTCTCCCCTTGATAGCGAGGAGGCAAGGAGGCAAGGAGCACCCGATCGCAACTCTGGTGTAAGGGCGGCTTACAAATTGGTACTGGTAATCCTACCTCATAGTCATTCTCTTTGCAAAAAAAATTCTCTGAGAGGTTCCTCTCTACATCCCTGTTACCTTGGTGGGGTTTCTCCGGCTCCGCGAAGGTAAAGGGGCATCTCGCCTTTCTTTGAGCAGCAATAAAGAAGTCTGAGAGAGAGCCATGGGCTGCTCGAATTTCTTCTTCTGATTTTGCTAGTTCCTACTCGTTTTGAGGATGCGCAGAATTGCATTGCATTCTAGTGCACCATTTCTTTGTATCATATTGTAGATTGCAGTTGTTAGGGTAACACGCACGTTTTGTTTTCTCGAATGAATCGTAAGCAAGAATCCTACCGCTGTAATTTAGTATACAACACGCACTATCTATCAAGCTTACCTACTATTTCAAGGGGCAAGATGGCTCATTTAACAAGAAACACATTTTCTCTATTTTTTTTTTGAGGGAACCAAATTTTCTATTTTTGATACGGGGTCAGGTATCCTGCATTCTCTACAGTAGAGTAGAGCTATTTCTGATTAAAGATGTATATGATGTAATGTAATGTAATTCAAATTGCAGTTGTCATGTCTAGAACTAGAAGTGGTGGTTCTCGGACTCGAATGAAGAAACCTTGTGATTGCTGCAAAAGGTACTTGGACCATTTGGAGCAAAAGAATCAAAATGTAAGCTGCTTCCTAGGGCATATGACTGCCAATTTTAAACATAGTATGGTAAGCCTTTGACATCTTTTTCTTTCTCTCCTTGCATTTTGATTGATCTGTTGGAATAATTTAGTGGATACTGGCTTTCGTACTTTGATTACCTTCATTTCTGGCCAGTCATAACTGTTAACTGAACAGATTGCAAACTGCTTGCTGTGACTCATGTTTTTAGACATTAAGTTTTTGCAGCTCCAGTTTTTTTCCCCCTTCAGAACTAGTTTATATTGTTGATATTGCTCTTGCCATAACCTTTGCTATTGTGAATATTTTACATGGCATGAGATTCTGATGTCGTATCTGCTGGTTTGCAGTGCAAACAATCGGCATTCATGAATGCATTTTCTGACTCTAGAGAATACATCTTACTTTGCTTCATATATTTTCTGATACTCTGTTAGTTTTGGCAATTTCTCTGTTTACATCACTACGTTTTTGCTGTTACTATACAGGTAGTGCCAAACAGATTTGTGAAGCAGTTTGGAGGAAGGTTGTTAGGAACCATCAAATTAGAATCCCCTAATGGCAATCTGTACGATGTTGAAGTTTCAGAGTACTTAAATAAGTTGATGCTCCGGCATGGATGGAAGGCATTTGTTGATGCAAATCACATAGAAGAGAATGACTTCTTGATCTTTCGTCACATGGAGAAATCTCATTTTGAGGTTCTGATCTTTGACGCTGATGGTTGTGAGAAAGTCTTTTCTTGTGCTGGCCTAAGAAACACCCCATGTGTTCAAGAAAAAAGTGTAGATTCTGTTGGTATTTCAAGCAGCTCTTGTCATGATACCACAGAATCATCTGGAAGCGAAAGGTTCGCAAGGTCTGAGAAGAGTGGATCCAGTAACCATGGAAAGAAAGCAAAGATGGCTGCAACATCCTTGTCATCTGAGTCAGGTTATACTGTTAAGCATTGATTTAGTTAGCCACATATTTGCCTTGAAATTTATGTCAGCATTTCTAACTGTTTGTTGTGAAACTTTGTGCAGAAGATACTCCAGTGGAAAATGAACTTTCTGAGTCACATGGTCTTCAGAGACGGCCTGTGGCTGATTATGTTTTAGCACGTAGAAGTTATATCTAAAGCACAAATGGAGAGAGTAACGGCTGTTATTCAGAAAATTCAACCTGAGATCCCTGTTTTTGTAGCAGTCATGCAGAAGAGCAATGTTCAGGCCCCGGGTGATTTGGTAAGTCCAACATTCTTTTTATTGCAAGCTGTTTCTTAGTGTATTGTGAGTGAAATTCATCTTCATAAATCTTCTGAACATGTGGATAAATGACATTTTCTTTATCATTGCTTCATCACTGAAAAACGGGTTTTAACTATTTTTTATTGTTTGTTGACATCATTTTTCATCTGTAATCAGGTTATTTGTAAGGAATATGCAATCGCACATTTTCCACGAGAATCAATGTATATCACACTCCGGAGCCCGAACAAGAGCAAGGAGTGGCATCCCAGATTTTACATAAGAAAGGATAAAATTAGTCACATGCTTAGGGGGCAGTGGTTCAATTTTGTTCATGACAATCATGTGCAGGAAGGAGATATATGCCTCCTTCTACCGACAAAAAGTCGAAGGAAATTCACGTTGATGATCTATCTGCTTCGCGCAACAGCAACTAATTCCAACGGTGGAACTGTTAGTAGAACTTGTTCTGAAAGGCCAGACCCATGCCATGCTAGATCAAGTGGAAAGATCGCTTCTGCAGTTGACGTTAAGGAAGAATCAACAGAAGGTATCATAGCAAAAACATAACAACTTATCACATTTTAGACTAGGAATCCATTTTTGGTCTCTCAACTCTTCATTTTGTTTATTTTGAACCCCAAGTCCAGTATAGTCTAAATATGGTACCTCAAGTCGGTACCTCAAGTCTCAATACCATTCAGTTTTGGCCTCCTAGACTATTTTTGGTAGCTTTCAAGTGACGTGGAAATGGTTTTTCATGCAAGTTGGTGTTTTCTGCCACCTAGGCCATGATTTGGCGCAGGCCTGCGTGTCATTCTCTCTCTCTCCTTGCCACTCACACAGCAAAGTGGCGGACATGGAAAGAGAGAATGGAGATAGTGACATGCTATCCAGAGTCCCAGATGGTTGCATGGTCTGGTTGGGAAAAAAATCAATTTGGAGGGAAAACCATGCCACGTCACTCCAAAACCACAAAAAAGGAGATCGAGGTCAAAATCAAATGGTATGATAGTTGGGGTTTTAGATTTAGATGGTGTTGGAGCTAGGGTGTTATCAAAAAGAGATAAAATTCAAGTTATTCCTTTCTTATGGTTTAAAATCTATTTGTAGGAGAGCATGTTTCATGGGAGAGTGACATGAAAGAAGTTTCTGATGGACCTCCAAACAGTAATGATTCTGGAGGTCCTCCTGAGCCTTCCTACATTTTACCATGCATGAGCGATCTATCTCGATCCCAAAAGAAGATTATTGAGGCCAAAGTGAGAGCCATCAATTCTGAAGTTCCCATTTACGTAGCAATAATGAGGAAGACCAATGCTGCTATCTCTAAGCTAGTAAGTTTAATGCTTCTCAAAATGTTAAACTACTACTAAATCCATGTCAAATTGTAAGACATTTGATTTTTTTTCCCCAAAGTTTGACTGCTCTTCTTATTCAAAATATTGTGCAAAATATCATATCTTTTGTTGTGGCTTGCTTTATTAATATATGTTCTTCAAGAATGACTTAATTTAACTATATTTGCACACTTTTTTTTTGAATAAGACAAGTAGTCAAATTTTGAGTCAAAAAAGTCAAATGTCTTATAATTTAGAATATATTTTTGTTCTCCAGATTGTGGTTCTTATCATATTATTAATATGGCATGGCGAAGTGAACATGTTTCTTATCAACTAAGTATTTGCTACTACACTACATTAATGGCATATGCACGCTGAAAAAGTTTTGCAGCTAATGAACCCTTGGAATCAGTTACTCTGGACAATGTCAGACTGACATTGTGATGTATACATGTTTGTATTTCTAACCACCAATCTTGTAACGTATCAGGAATTTGGCACAAAATATGCTGCTGCTCATCTTCCAGCTAGAGAGCAAACCATGGTGCTCCAGTGCAAGAGGAAGATCTGGAAGGCCCAAATGAAGGTTTCTAGGAGCCGCTCGAGGTTTCTGGGGAGAGGCTGGATGGCATTTGTTCGCGACAACGGTCTGCGAGTCGGTGACCTCTGTCTGTTTGAACTGAAGAACAAGAGCAAGCTTATCATGGAGGTCCATACCATCTCCAGGGAGCAGTTTTAGCTCGAGATGGAAGGAGATTTGTGTCCCGTGATCCTGTCTGCTACTACCTCGTGGGTTATTTTGCTCTCTTTTTTTTTGTCTTGAACTTTAACTAAGGTGTGGTTAATCACTCTGGACGGGTTAGCCAATTCTCCGATGGCCATCCTGAGAGGTCCTAATAATTATGAACAGTTTCTCATGTTGACAGATTCAACATCTTTTGGCAAGCCAAGAAGCCCTATATAGGACTCATGGTAACTGATAAACCGGTGTGCAGGAATAATGGCACCGGTCTTTTTATAATTTTATATGATGCGAGATGGCATTATTCCACAGGTACCTGTGCTCGCATGTTGCATAAGTTGATTGATAGGAATATTTTTTTTCTTAGCAGAAACTATTCACCTTAAAAGAATTTCCAAGTATTCATTTTTTGACACAAAACAGTACACCTGTGTGCATCTGACCAGATCAGCCTGTGAAAACCGGAATTCCTAAACAGAGTTTGTGCCAATTCAAAAACTTATTATGAGAAATTTTGTGGCGCTTGAAAACAATAATAGCCCTTCATTCGATTCGATTAGATCGGACGGTTAAAATTTAGAAGGAACTAATTCAGACGGGGACAAAAAAAAAATAGTGGGCCAGAACTAGGATGAAATTAAGCTGAAGGATGATACATTTGTACTTAAAAATATCAGGATTACTCGTTCACAGTCGCTTGAAATTTGGGACTGACTACACATCTCCTCGAAGATTTTTTTTGTTGTTATCTTCCACGTTTTTAGGAAATCCAAAGTTGCTACATCACATGTAACAAAAATACAAAACAAAACACACACACACACACACATGTTACATGACACCTCCTGGAAGATGTTTAATTTGTTATCTTCCACATTCTGAAAATAAAAAGACTAGTAAATGACAACATGTATCAGCTTGCAACATAAATCAAAATGAGGAATGACAAAAAAAAAAGCACGTATACAACACATCCAGCCACTAAAAACAGCTTACAATAGAAATTTTAAATTTGGAATGACAAAAAAAAATGAAAAAAAAGTGCACTTGACGATGCTGGGTCTGAGACTAGCCACAACGGGACCTGGATGAAGTGCGGTAAATGCATATACCATAAACAAACTGCTGCAGCAGGAACTGAATAAGGTACTGGAAGACCCTTCGCGTCCCCAAATGTCGCGCTTTTCAGTTCTCACGGTAAACATCGCGGCCCCACGTCCCAACCACCCCCGCGCAGGCAGCAGGGCACTGCGTGCGTGCATGTGCATGCTGGAGAGAATAAATGGCGGGCCCTACTTTTTCTATTAAAAAAATGTTATAATTTATAAACCAGAAAACCAAATTAAATTCCGACTGCACCATTAAATTCGTTGTAATAAATCCTTCAAAACTAGATCTCACATGGATATATTTGGATAAAATTTATAGAAAATGATAAGCAGGGCCATTTGTGGTAGGTGGTAGAGTATGAGATATAGGGATGATGGGTGCGGAAGAATTCACTGTAAAATAGAGAATCTTGATGACTAGGATGTATAGAGTAGAGAAATAGAGGTTGATGGCTGCAGAAACAAACTTGTTTTTCTTCTGACAAGGCACAAGAACAGATTTGCACATAGATGCCTCCGGTGGGCTGGGCCGGACGGGATGGGAAACGGCCCGGATGACAAATCTCCCCGTAGAATTAATTGCAGGGAGATCAACCAACCAAATTAACTCAGGCCTCGTTTAGATCCCAGAATTGGGTGTTAGAATTACTGTATCAGAATTACTGTAGCATTTCGTTTGTATTTAGTAAAAATTATCCAAATTTTGACTAACTAGGCTCAAAATGTTCGTCTCGCAAAGTACAACAAAACTGTGCAATTAGTTTTTGATTTCATCTATATTTATTACTTCATGCATGTGCCGGTATTTCGATG
>DXKC01001618.1:0-14798 GCA_031170775.1 Cymbopogon citratus
TACTGCTTTGATTTGTGAACTCTCCATAGATATGAATGAGTTAAGTTTGCTTGGATGGAGGGTTTTCTTGGATGGAATACGTGGTTGAAAACTTATACAAATACTGGTCGAGGCAACATCAATATATCTATAGCTCTTATGTTAGATTATCTTAATTTATATACTTGGAGACACATCAATATATCTAGAGCAGACCATATATATGTCTATCTCTAGTGGCACAATAACATATTATATATTGTAAATAAATTAATAATAAATGAATGTAGTAGTTGTTGGTTAATTTTTGATTTTTTTTCCAGGCTATGATCGTTGTAAGAATTGAATTACATACATGCTTGCAAATAGAAAAATTAAAAAGAAAAAAAACCACTACATCTTCATAGCCTGGAAGCCATGGCCCGTGGTACAGTGGTGGTGGACAATAGAAAAATCGTGCAAAGCCATACTATAAGCATGAGACGATAGAGTAGAAGATATTGCACTGGTGTCTTGCTTGTGCAGTTGTAAAATCTTCCTACAGGGGTGAATTTATAAACTCTCCATAAAGATATGATCGAACGAGTTTGCATGGATTGAATACAGGGTTGAATACATATACAGATATTAGGAGAGCCACACTAATTTAATAATAAACCTCTTTTTTGGATTGTCTTTTTGTATAACCTGAAGACACGTCAATACATATCTATATACTTATATAGTAGACCATTTATGCCTATCTCTAGTGGCAATAACATATTTATTTTTTCCAAATAAACAAATGTAGTAGTTGTTGGTTTATGATTTTTATTCAAGATATTGTTGTATGACTTAAAGTCCATGCATGCTTGCAGGTATACTACCTCTACTATAATTAAAGCTTTGTTTCTTATAATATGTCTTCTAGTATCTTGCCACATTTTATTATCCTTTTTTGTGGAAGCTCCTTGAAAAAAACATCCATACATGGAGAATTTGTACTGGTTTGTAGACTAAATTTTCTTAAAGATTGCTTGTGTGTCTAAGCAATAGATTTGGTAGGGAATAGTAATTCAAATAGTTTATGTTACTTCCATTTATTTTTTGTGAAATATAGTGATGGTAACACCACTGACTACATGTTGTATGTCTGCAAGATACACTAATAATTGTTCTTGTTGATTGAGGAGAAAGACAATGTTACATGAGGGGAACACATAATGAGAGCATGTAATGTAAGGTGCGGTCAACTTTAGAAACATTTCAGAACATAGAGGTAGCATTTCTAATATATTGACATCGTAGTTGCCCAGTCCTCATGCAAAAGCGATAGTAGAAGCACATCCTAAATGCTGGCAAGATCGTATCCCGTTGCAGAGACATCGCATGTTCAAATGACATATAGGGTTAGTATATATAGTAGCTAATTGCTAGTTATAAAAACATTGGTAGGTAAAACATCACGGCATGGTTTCAACCCGTTTGTATTTAATACTTCATTCCCAGTAGAGAGTTCCATGACGTTGTTTCTAATATTACCACATTATGTAAAATAAGATAAAACTTGGATAAAACATCTCAATAATTGGTTTCATTTAATTTCATGATTCATATAGAGTTGGTAGTCATGCCAAGAGAGTTTCATCACTTCTTCTTGTCTCTTCATAAAACCACTGCCAGCATATCATAATAAAAATATTTATGTGGTAGTGTATTAAATGCAAATAAAACTCACATGACACTCCCACTAGCTAGACTAGCCAAAGTCAACTTGTTTTAAAATTTATAGCAACTACTATATTTTGTTTTGCTAACAACTACTATAAATATTTATGACGCCAAAGTAGTACCACTAAATACATCAGGAATATGTGTGTGCATTTATTTGGCATTTTTCAGTGGAATTTATTTGGTGTTATAGATATATAGTGTTGACCTTTCCTAAAAAATTGGTCAAACTTAAGATAATTTGAGTGTAGGTGATTCTAGGAATTGATTTGACAGGCCAAGGGAGTATTGCTTTTATTCGGAAATGATCGGCTGCAGATTAAGACGCGTGGTACTGCTATACGGTGGTGGTGGAGAAAAAAAATCTTAAGACGATGGTATTTGTAATTTAAATGTTCCACAGCTAACAATGGCCATGGTCAGAAGGATATCCAGAATGTTTATCAGGAAAAAAAAAAAGAAGGATATCTAGAGTGATGCTATTGCAGACCGAGGATACACTGAAACTGAAAACAATTAAGACGATTGCACTCGTCTCTCCGTCTGCACGACAACGTACGTTGCACTTCACGCGGCGCAGCCATTGTCCTCCTCCCGTATTACCTGCTGGCCCTGTCTGCTGCTGCTGCATGCCTGCTATATCTATCTCTCTATCTGTCTTACAAAGTCAGAAGAACAAGCACCTGCAAATTACACAAAAAAAAAAAATCTCCTACTGCATATACATCGATCATCCATCCATTGTATCAGATTCCGGCCAAGTATCGAGTACGAGTAGGCAGTCAGTACGCGCATATAAACCAACAAATAAACATGGTGATCCATTCCATCCTCTGACGCGGAATTGGAGCAGCCTCATCCGTCCATATATCTGTGATATATATCGTCCACCCCGGACGACCATTGTCGACCTGCAGGCTCCTCGCTGCAAGCCTGATTGCTTGCTGCTGCATCCATCAGGGATGGCTGTAAGTACAGTGTCATGCTCATGCATGCATTCCTTTCCATTTGGATTCGATTCGATTCGTTTACAATATATACGTACTCTGTTCCCTCGATATGAATATGATATATATGCATATATGTATGTAAATCGATCCGCATGCAGGAGGGTAGCTGGACCCCGACTGCTGAGCTACCTCTGCAACACCAGGGGACGCCGGGTGAGGTGGAGGAGGAGCATGGCCGCAATGCTGCTGCTGCGGCGGCGGCGGCGGCGACGCGGGACGGGTCGGTGGGCTGGAGCGGCAAGCCGTGCCGCAGGGACAGGTCAGGAGGATGGTTCGCCGGCTTCCTCATGCTCGGTACGTAAAGTCAACGCGTAACGGACTAACGGTAGCGGCAGTCGGATAGACCTTTGGATCGATCGATGAGGGATTAGTTTGGAAGGTTTTTGTTTACTGCTTCATTAATCATCTTTGCTAGACAACACTGACAGTTTTACTTTGCCAGATTTGCATTTTACTAGTACATTACAGTGTGGCACTAACAGTGGGAGCTGTGGTGTGCATGGCATGGCAATGATGGCAGCCAACCAGGCGCTGGTGACGTTCGCGGTGAACTGCGTGGGGGTGAACCTGGTGACGTTCATGTCGGTGGTGATGCGGCTGGACAACGCGGACGCCGCCAGCAAGGCCAGCAACTGGAACGGCACCACCTACGTCTTCTCCATCATCGGCGCCATCGTCAGCGACTCCTACTGGGGCAGATACAAGGCCTGCACCATCTTCCAGCTCATCTTCGTCGCCGTACGATTACCATCTATCGACTCATCTCTTCTCTCTCTTCTTCCATGCATGCATGCATATTCTGCTCTGCTGTCATACATACTCCATGCCTGTCCTGCATTGCTGACTGTACACTTCTCTACAACAGGGGCTGGTGGAGCTGGCCGTGGCCTGCCACGTGTTCCTGGACAAATCCTGCCACTTCGGCAACGGCGGCGGCCGGCAGGAGCAGTGCGAGCCGCCGACGACGGCGCAGGCGGCCGTCTTCTACGTCTCCATCTACCAGATCGCGCTGGGGAACGGGGCGTACCAGCCGGCGTCCACCACGTTCGGCGCCGACCAGTTCGACGAGACGGACGCGCGGGAGCGCAGGTCCAAGTCCGCCTTCTTCGGCTACTTCTTCGTCGCCAACAACCTCGGCGGCATCCTCGCCGTCACCGCGCTCGCCTACATGGAGGACGAGGGCAAGTGGGTGCAGGCGTTCTGGATCGCCGCCGCCGCCGCGCTGCTCGGCTACCTCCTGTTCGCCGTCGGGACGGTGAGGTACAGGCACTTCTTGGCTAGTGGGAACGCCATCGTCAGCGTCTGCCAGGTGGTTGTTGCGGCGGTCAGGAACAGGCGCGCCGTCAGAGCTCCGGTGAGAGAGCAGGATCTGTATGACCCCGATGCTGCTGATGGAGCTCATGTCAAGACGGGGGTCAGGAAGATGGTGCACACACCAGAGTACAGGTACATATATACGCTGTTTGTTTGTACTTCATATATATATACAAATATATATTTATATATGTGTTTCTTTTTTCTCATCGTTTTCATCATCGTCAGGTGTTTGGACAAAGCAGCGGTGATTAAAGATCCAGCATCTGCCTTCCAACCCCAAGTCCAACCAGCTGCAGATCATCCGCCGCAGGGCCGCAATTCCGCCAAGCCGAATCCATGGAGGCTGTGCACACTTACCCAAGTGGAAGAACTCAAGTGCATCCTGCGACTAGTCCCGATCTGGCTCTGCAGCATCCTCTTCTCCACGTCCTACTCGCAGATGATGTCGGTGTTCATCGAGCAGGCGCAGGCCATGGACAACACCGTGTGGAAGCTCAAGATCCCTCCGGCCGGCATGGACGTGTTCGAGATCCTGGGCGTGACGGCCTTCGTCTTCATCTACCGGTTCGGCATCGTCAAGGTCATGACCAAGGTCTCGCACGAGCCGACGGAGCTCCAGAGGATGGGCACCGGGCTCGTGATCTCGACGGCCGCCATGATCACCTCCGGCGTGGTGGAGCAGCAGAGGCTGATGCGCGCCGTCACGGGAGGCGCCGGCGGCGACGCGTCCAGCACTCTGAGCATCCTCTGGCAGATCCCGCAGTACCTGCTGATCGGAGCCTCCGAGGTGTTCATGTACGTCACCATGACGGAGTTCTTCAACGACCAGCTCCCGGAAGGGCTGAGGAGCCTCGGCAGCGCCATGAGCGTCGCCTCCATGTCGGCGGGGAGCTTTGCGAGCAGCCTTCTTGTTACTCTGGTGATGACCATCACCTGTAGAGGTGGCCGGCCTGGGTGGATTCCTCAGGATCTCAACAAGGGTCATGTGGACTGGTTCTTCTACCTCATAGCAGCGCTCAACGCCGTGGATCTCTTGGCGTTTGTGGTGTTTGCCAAGAGGTATAGGCCGGCTCCGGTGATCATACATGGAGCAAAAAATGAAAATGAAACTGGTGTCGAGAAGGGCCAGCAGGATGGGGAGGAATGTATTTGAATGCCTATGTCAACTTGTCAAGCAAAGGAAGTCGGGCTCTTAGTTAGGTCTTGTTTGAATGCACTCCAATCCACCCTAATTCTCGCAAACCATGTGGACTGGACCGCATTCAAACGAGCCCTTAGTTAGATGTCATTTGCCATGGTACTGCTTTTCTTCTTTTCTCGCAGGGTTGCAGTTAGCCCTCTTCTAGTATATTGTTGTCCCAAAGTCATGTACTTCTGCATGGATGGTCCTATTTAAATGCTCAAACTGTTGACAAGAATAATTTGCTTGGTGGATGAGACTTGTATGGTGAATCCAACACCATGATCGATCGGGAGGATCATACCTCCATGGAGCTTTAATGTTGACTAGGTGTTGCTATTTGACAATCGTTATATGGGATATATAGTTGCCGAAAATTGCCTTCTCTACCTTGATCTCTTTACTACAATGTTTATTGTTTTCACTTGTGCATTGCTTGTATGACCGCGATCTACCTTTCTAGATTAGTATAGGAAAGTTGATAGGATTGTCTCTAAGTTGCAGAATTCTTTTGGGTTAAGGGAGAGTTAGAGCACGCAGAAAAACCTTAATAAGTGCATATCTCTACTTAATAAGGTCAACAGCTTTCGGGTCAAGTCCTTTATGGTTGACTTTGTGTGTTGAATCCAACACCATGATCGAGAGAGACGTATACCTCTGTGGAGCTTTAATGTTGCAACATCATGAAACATGTCACTGCAACAACACAAACAAACACCATGAAACATGTCATTGCAACAACAGAAAACAAACTGCTGCAACATATGTTACAACAACTGAAACATAAGAAATTGTCCACTAAAACATGAGGATCAAAATGGAATTGCAACATGAAAAAGATAGTTGCTGAAACACCAAGAACATCTTATTGCAACAACAAAAGAACAAACATTAGTCTGAACTAGTTGAAACACAATGAACATATCGTTTGCAGCAACGCAGAACAAGCTGCTACAACAACATGCTACTACTACTACAACATGGCATTGAAGCGATTGAAACATACTACAACATCTCAAAAGTCATACTACTACAATATCAAACGGAACCCTATTGCAACACTACGAATCTGAGCCCAAGAGCATCCCTTAGATCCAGAGGAGGGGGAGGAGGAGGAGCAGTAGCAGCAGCAACAGGAAGAGTAGAGCTCGGATCTAGGACCCAGCCTACCTCGCTCGAAAAGCTGCGGCATAGCCCTCATTTCCGGTGGCATGGAGGTGCCAACGAGGGAGGAAGAGAGGGAGAGATGGCGCAGCTTGCCGGAAGTTGTCACCATTGCCTTGAACTCCAGTGCCACGGAGGTCGCGAGGAGAGAAAGGGAGGGAGGGAAGAAGGGAGAGAGAGGAAGGGGAAGGAGTGAGAGGCAGGAAGAGAGAGATGGCACGCTGCCGGTAGCCACCCGCCGTCATGGCTAGGAGGTGCGCGGGAGGGAGGGAAGGTGACGTCACCTGAGCGGAGTGAGACATGGAGATGGGTAGGAAGATGGAGCGAAGCGACGGAGCGAAGAGGAAGCGGAGCAAGCAGATAAGGACCGGGCGGTGGGCGGTCGAGTCGTGCTGTGACGCGTGTCCGACGCGTCGGACTGCCGACAAGCATTACCGTAAAAAAAAGGTTTTAGCATTAAACTTGACCGAGAAAAAACTAAACCACGTAAAAGTAGTTTGTCTGTTCACTCTATACCCAAAACCCCACTCGCAAGGCTGACACGGATCTGGTTCCCGTCTGTATTTGTTCATCAGGATTTCCGCATATCGTGTTTTCATTTTCATTACCGGCTATCCCTAATAATAATCTCATTATTGTATCCCGTGATCAATCAAATACAAAAATAGACACAGATAACGGGTTTTCTCACTCGCTTTCATGTCTAAGCACAACCCAAGTCAGGTCGTGTTGGGCCAGGTCCAGGCATATACGTAGCCAGAACCGATGTCTGGCACAATCGTAGTTGGGCGCTAAAATTGTTAGCGATGTATTTGCAGCGCACTGCACTTTTAGCGCAAGATTTGTTGTTCTAGTAATCTAGGAAACATTGCCTGTACAACAATCCGTTGTAGTCTAGCTGGTTAGGATACTCGGCTCTCACCCGAGAGACCCGGGTTCGAGTCCCGGCAACGGAATCTTTTAATTTTTGTTTTCTTTCTTATGGCTTGCTTGGTATTCATGCATAAATTTCATTGGAAAAACCAAGATCATTTCCATGCTCATCGCTGCTACATCCTAAATACTTTGATCTCTCTCCATCCATCTGGGATTCCCTATATGCTCCCATAAGATGCTCATGTTTTACTTTCTTTTTACATCAAATACAAAAGGCACAGGTAATCTGTCATGCAAAGGCCGCCGCAGCTGGGGTGGGGTCACGCGTTTGCTCCAACAATACAAAGATGTTACAGAACATGTGAAACGCACTTCCATTGATTCTCCTGCGTTCCAATAACAAAGCTGGCACGGATTACAACTTACAAGGATGGTACACACAAGACCATAAAGTTCAATCAAATGTCACGGAACTGACTAGAGTTCCTCGAATCCTTCTTTGTCAGCGTCCTCGTCTATTCTTTCAAAATGAGTCCACAAACTCTCCATCTACCAATGCCTGGAAAAAGAGGGGAAAAAAATCAAACGGATGTTCAAAGAGAATGTTATGGGGCCTGCATTATTCCAAACCTTAAAGATCATTTCACTAGATGGTAAGGTTCTAAATTTCTAATGATATTTGCTGTTGCGTAAAGCTGCAAACTATGACAGGTGGTGAGAAGCAGCAGTCCAGATCTTCCCTTCAGGCCATGGACACAACGAGAAGTTGCACCAGTTGCTATTTCTGAGCTAGCAATCTCCTGGAGATTCACTAGTAAATTTCACATTTCTAGATAGGTTTCACATGTGAGTCTGCTTTCTTTTCTAGGGACAGACTTGATGTACGGATCTGATCTCTTGGCTGTCCAACTACATAAAAGATTACAACTGGATAGTCAAGGAACAGGTCTCCACATTTAAAAGGCCACTAGGAACTATGACCGCCTACCAAAAATCCCAGCTGGGGATTTATAATAAAATTTCCTGACAGACCTGTCACCATACAGAGCAGTGAGTGACCTACTAGCATTAGAAGAGTGGGTTTTTACAAAACCTTATCTGCACCTTTTCCTCTTACAGTTTAAATCATTTCAAATCAACACACAATGATCCTCAATGAATTATTTAGTATGTGTTTCTTATGCAATGGTTCCTTATATGTATTGTTGGTAATATATTTCATATTACAGACTCAATGGTGATAACAAAACATAGGCCATCTAAAGGTAAAACCTGCACTTTTTCGTCTGTCTCTTGGCAAAAAAAGTTTCTAGACACATGCCAGATTGGCATTTTAGGATTTGGATGTCATGGTGCCTACCAGAAATCAGTCAGAATTTGCTAACTGTCCCTCTAACAAGACATATTCTGACAAAGGAATTTGAAATCATGGCCACGATAATGATCCTAAGATCTTCTCAGATCATCTTCAAAAATAATGTAGCGGGCAAAGAATCAAGCAAAAGTCATTCATTGGCTCACCTGTACATCTCAAACCCGCAGCTGTTCTGCAACGAAAAGCATTCTGCAACATTGTTCCCACTGAGTAGCTATATCTAAGCCAATATCCTTTGCAACATTGTCATATTATACAAAGCTGACTCGAAAGCCCTGAGTAAAGAAAAGCTTTTCCAGATTGTCCTGTTCCAAGCCCTGCAAAAACAACATACAGGGGAACTATTATTGACAACCCATTTAAAAGACTACATGTTATTTTGACATATATATTTAATCAACCATGTCCATTGGTCCTGTACAATCTGGAAATGGAGCAGTTCTCCTATGACTGAGCACATTATGCAGAGCTCCTCTGCAGCCAAGGCTTCCAAGCAGCACAGATTTTTGTTTCTACATGTACAATCTGGAAAAAATGGAGCAGTTCTCCTATGACTGAGCACATTATGCAGAGCTCCTCTGCAGCCAAGGCTACCAAGCAGCACAGATTTTTGTTTCTACACTGCCTACTGGGATTTCTAGTGGATCCACGGACGAACTTTGATGTCCTCCTGTCTCTCCAAATAACTCCAAATAATAACAAGGCTTTCCCCCACTTTCCTTGAATGAGTGAAAATACATTAAGATAAGAAAGAATTACATAATGCCTATAAATTCGGAGCAAAGCTTTTTTGGGGGCTGCTAGTTGGCTACGAGCCGGGGAGGGGGGGGGTCTAAAGTTTGTAGCAACTGTGTTTTTTATATGGTTTTTTTAATAATTGATATGGGTATTGATATGTTTTTTGTAATTGGGACAAAAGGCTATGTTGTTGTAGATGGGTATTGAAAAGGGCAACATAGGCAATAATAGTTACTGTTTAATGTTAAAAAAAGAGAACAAAATGGTGATGTGAGTGATCGAATGACACTACATAATCAACTACTCAGCTCGACTGAACTCAACACTGGAGAAGACCCTCTGAAAGATGAAGAACGAAAAAGAACACAGGTTTTCTCTGAATGTGAACATGTCACATTTCCTCTCCATTCTTTCTCGAATACCATTTCCTCTCCATTCATAATATGCCCTAAGTTTCTAGAACAATAACAAAAGAACATCTCTAATTTCTTTCCAAAAACTTCATAAATGATTTAATACTCAAACCAGAAGTGCTAGAAAAATTGAACACTTCCTCCCCATCCTGAAAAGAAAAATTGAACACTTCCTCCCCATCTTGAAAAAGAGGAACTTATCCGTTCCAAAAGAATGTAAACCTCGCTTTTCAAGTAGTCAGTCAATCTCAAGTTTGACCAACTATATACAAAATGTACTGATACTAATATTTATTATTATGCATATTACTCCCTCCGGGCTGCTTTCTTAGGCGTTCGTTAGTTTTAGGAAAAGGCCGTATTATTAGGCGTCTCCAAGAAACAATGCGATAATTAACTACCGAGGGAAGGCGAGTTCATCTCTAGTTCGTTGAAATTAAAGGCTGCATGCATGCATGGATGGAAACAGGGAGACGGCACCAATGAAGGCTCAAACGTGATATTTTGAATTAATGCAAGTCTATTGTCTTCCTCCATTCCTTGGTATCTGAAATTTCATCCCCACACCTAAGAAAACAGCCCTGAGGGAGTAATAATCATTACATCATCAATTGTGTAATATAGTTTCATATAAACATATTTGGAGATATCTGATCATATTATCCATAAGGTTAGTCAAACTTGTGTCTGACTGACTCCTAAAAAAGAGAGATTTTACATTCTTTTGAGAATGGAGGGAGAAATAACTGGACTGCCAAAGAAACTATGGTTTCCAAAGCTAAAACCCAATGGCAGGCATTGGCAGCAGAAACATGCCACCTGATCAAACAAAAGACATACACAAACAAATCGTGGAAACAATCAAACAAAACAAAATAACAACAATAGCTGCAATCTTGAATATGTGGTTATCAGCAACATTTATCTCAACTCCAGGATATTTTCTGGTAAGCAAGTTACCAATCTCAATTTCTATCATCACATACTGATGCAAACTTCAACTCCAGTCATCTCATCTTGTGCTAGGGAAAGAAGAAAATTTCACCAAGTGCACAGACTAAAATGACACCAGGAGGAGCACATCATTATACGATTTGGCTAACTTTCATCATTCCAGTTTGAAAAAAAAAATTAAAAAAAAAAACTGAACAGGGTAACAAAAAAATGACGCATTTCTTCCTTCACAAGAGAACAAAAAGGCATCAATCTTGATGGCAAAAGATAAGGGCACTCAATAACATAACAGGGATAATAGTTGAACAGAAAAAAGGAACTAAGCTTCTACAGGAACTCTAAGCCCAAGATAAAAGAATTAGAAATATGAACCAATTCTTCTTATCTTAACAAGTTAAATGCAGGAGCATTGAGGGCTCACAATCATTGGAAGTTAATATATTTTCAGATTGATGCCTAGCTAACTACACAGTTTTTTTTCCAACACACAGGTGTATCACTATGTTAAGAAGAGAAGCTAACTACACAGTTACCTGTCTTGAAGTTTCATTTAAATTTTTGAATCAGCATGCTGAAACAGGGATTTTTTTTTTTTTGACATATCTAGAGAACAATCCTCCAGTTGCAAATGTGACAGTACCAAGTAGCATTGGAGCAAGACACTGATTGACCAATATTATTTAACTAGTTGCCCAGCTGAAATTTAGGAGATCCAGACCTTCTGTCCATTACCACCATTGCATTAAATGCCTGACAGTGTTCTCACCAAATCCTAGAGCACTATCTCAATACTGAATCACAATAACATCAAAACTTCTTATTCTCAACCAGTGAAACAGTACAAACTATATAAGCCAGATCAATTTGGCTGATGGTGTAGCAAGTCCTGTGGTAACCTAACCATCATATCATACAAATTCATAATGCCAATACTGTCAAAATAGGGTCCAGTGAAGCTGAATATTACAACGATCTAGAAGCATGCTGGGACTTGGCAATCTCTCTCAAAACTGCACCTACAACAGCAGCCTGTTCAAGACATTCAGCTTTGTTCAAAGCATCTAGAAGACTGATGCATGCCTTCACATTAATTCTACATCCTCGTAATCGAGTCTCTTCAAATACCTGATATGCCTCAATTGCTCTATTTGCATGGCTCATTCCCTCTATAAGAGCATTGAAACTTGCAGCATCAGGGATTCCACCATTGGCCTTAAACCTCTCAAAGAGACTGCAAGCATCTGTTATGTTCCCTACCTTTGCAAGCCCAGAGATCATGGTTGTGTAAGTCACAACATTAGGGACCAATCCCTGTTTCTGCATTTCTTGCCAGAACACAAAAGCCTTATTGTACTTCTGTACGCGGCAAAGACCATTTATAAGAATACTATATGTGTAAGTGTTTGGGGAACATTTCATTTCCTTCATTGACTGGAAACAAATAAGTGCTTCATTGATTTCTTCAGCTTTCACTAAAGCATCCATAAGGCTGTTCCATGTGTAAACATTTGGTGACAAACCCTTCTTCATCATCTCTTCTAATATTAAATAAGCTTCATCTATCCTACCAACCTTTCCAAACCCATCGATGAGAGAGCTATAGACAATAACATTCAATTCTATTCCTTTTGATTTTGCTTCCTCAAAAAGCATGTAAGCTTCATCTAACCTATCAATCTTAGCTAAACCATCAATAATTGATCCATATGTAGCAACTGTAGGAGGTACACGTTGTACCTTCATCTCCTCAAGAACTTCATAGGCCTTGTCCACCTTTCCAGATTTGCAGAACCCATCAACAACAGCATTATAAGCCCGAGCATCAAGAGCAAAACCTTGCTGCTTCATGGCATGGAAAATGCTGGACGTTTCCCTAGCCTGGCCAGCTTTTGTGAGACCATGAATCAAAATGGAATAACTTCGAACATCTGGAACAAAGCCATAACCCTTGAAATCCTCAAATATCGCTTTTCCCTTTTCAACATCACCAGCTTTGAAAACACAATCCATGTATGTATTCAGTAGGGTAAGATCAGGCTGGCATCCTCGACGTCTCATCTCTTTGAATATTTTATGCCCATCTTCTTTCCTCCCATGCATGAAGAAATTCCTTATCAAGGATGTATAAACAACAGGGTTAGCATTGTGGCCTGTATCTAGCATGTTCTCAAATAACCTATAGGCATCGTCAACATTTCCTTTCTTTCCTAATCCGTCAATAAGAGAACAATAAGTCACAGCATCAGGATTGCAACCCCTCTGACTTGCAGTTTCAAACATCTCATAGGCCTCCGCAAACTTCTTTGCTTTGCAGAGCCTATCAACCATTATGTTCACTGTCAACAAGTTAGGGAACAAACCGGCACGCTCCATCTCATCCCGTATCATATAGGCCTCCTCAACCTTTCCAGCCATGCAAAGCATATCAATGATGATGTTATATGTTGAGGAATTTGGCTCAGCATCCTTCTTCATGGCCTCAAACAAGGTCAGTGCCTCATCAACTTTCCTCTTCTTCCCAAGGCAAGTGAGAATCGAATTAAATGACACAACAGATGGAATGCAACCCCTCTCCTTTAACTGATCAAGAAGCCTATACGCATTCTCAAACTGGCCGGCAGACCCATAACCCATGATCATTGTATTATACGCATACGCACAAGGCACAGATCTTTCTGCCTCCATCTGACCAAACAGCTCCTCAGCCTCACTTAGCCTCCCAGCCTTGCACAACACCCAAATCATGCTCGTGTACGAAACATCATCTGGCTTCAGCCCTTGCGACTTCAACTCATGGAAGAACTTCCAGGCCATGTCCACATTCCCAGCCTTCCCGAAACAGTCAATGCACACATTGTACAGCACAATGTCAGGCTCAAGGCAGCTCCCCTTCACCTCGTCCACCAGTGCTAGTGCCCCCTCGACGCGGCCCTCACGGGCCAAAGCCCGCACCAGCGTCGTGAACAGCGGCACGCCCACCTCGTACCCGACCTCCTGCATCTGCCGCAGCAGCTCGAGCGCGCGTTCAGGCCGCCTGGCCTCCGCCATCGCGCCGATCAGCACAGTGTACGCTGAGAACGCCGGGCGGAACTTGAGCCGCCTCATGGCGGCAATCACGCGCTCGGCGTCGTCGAGGCGGCGGGCGCGGACGAGCGCCGCGACGAGGTCGGCGCAGGCGGGGTTGGGAACGCCGTACCCGAGGACGCTCATCTCCTCGAGGACTTTCTCCATGGCCGCGAGGTCGTGGGAGAGGAACGGGAGGACGGCGTTGTAGGCGTCGGCGGGGAGCGGGTGCGGGGAGACGGCGGAGGCGGCGAGGAAGAAGGGGGCGGCCAGGGAGGGGTTCTTGAGGGACCGGAGGACGGGTATGACGGCGTCGGCGGCTGAGGCGGAGGCGGAGGCGGCAGAGAGGGAGGAGGTGACGGCGCCGGCAAGGTCCGGCGTCCAGGAGGGCGCGGCGGAGAGGAGGCGGAGGAGCTCGGCGGCGAGAGTGTTGGCGTGGTGCGGCGGGGGTGGCGTGGTGGAAGAGAGGTAACGACCGATGCGGAGGAAGGTGAAGGCGACGTGGAGCGGGCGGCGAGCCGCCGGTGACCGCAGCGCTGCCGCCGCCGCCGCCGCCATGGAGAGGGGTTTGGCAAAACCCTAGCTGGGATACAAGGTGGGCTTGGCCATTTGGGCCCTTGGGGCTGGGGAGGAAATGGCCGGCTTGTTCAGAATTCAGATTGCCTTTGGTCAGATTCCTGTTGAGCCGTTTTCTTGATCAAATGGACTTAAATAATGGTAATTTCTGCATAACTTTTTCTCAATTCAGCGCTAATTTTGCAACCAGATAAATGTGAACATTTCACCTAACATTCTTTTCAAAGGATTTTGTTCCAAAATAAAATTAAAAGAATCTCATTTTTCTGAAAGTTCATGAAGTCTAGATAATTGCTCAAGCATTCAAAGTTATAACTTCATATTGTTTGCTTGTTCTACATTATATGGTGAGAGATCCTCTGTTTTTTTTTTTTGGATGCAGTGAGAGATCCTCTGTTGAATGTGGTTTTTTGGACCATATTGTTGCCTTAGGCTTTTTTTTT
>DXKC01001622.1:0-10937 GCA_031170775.1 Cymbopogon citratus
CTACCCTCACATCTCTCAAAGTTTTGAAAATTTAAATCTAAAAGAAATTAAAAAGATAAAACTTTTGACTCACCATCTCCATGCTATCCTTTGATAAAATTTGCATACTCCTTATTCCTTGCCAATATTCCTATAACTTATGAACAACTATCATAGGGACCCTATGTTGTCTAAGTAATTGGAGTATGTGATATAGTTGTATGATTTGAACCTTGCTCTTGTTATAAAGTACTTGGGATTTATTTTACAAAACCAAAAATATAATAGCATGCTCCTCAATGATAAAGAATTTCCTACCAAGGCCATATGACATGATTCAATTATGCAAACCTTTAGTCATATGCTGCTTGTTAGATCATTAAGTTGGGTTAAATTGTTGTAACCTATGTGAGATTATGGTCATGTACCCATGATTGAGATTCACGCACACCCATAAATAAAATGCCGGCTCTTGCACTAAGAGTTGCGCACAAGCATGCACCCTTTCGTCCACAAAATGCCAACTCTTACCATGAGAGTTGTGCACTCTTCCACAAATAAAAGGCCGACTCTTATCCTGAGAGTAGCGCATTTGTTATCCACCATATAATTACTCACATTTCATCATGACATCTCCCCATTAAAAGATTCCATTGCCACAAGTAGAGATATAGGCTATGTAGAAAATAAAAAACATGCAAATGCATAAAAAATGGATCCATGTCTAGGGGCATGAGATGAAATATAAAAAAATCAATAAACAACAGGAAAGAAAATTCAAAGCCTCATTCAAAAAAAACATATGAATATTCCTCTTTATAGCCCATACTATTCAAAGAACCATCCATCCAGTACTAATAAAGAGAGTCATGATGCATGGAGTACCAAAAATATTTAGAATTAGGAAATATTTTTTCACTCCACACACTTGCACATCTCAATCAAAGTGTATGACTTGTATCTCCATGTGGTTCGATTTTTGACTTGACAATATATGTGATGCAAGTATGCCCACTTTCATACCTACCCAGAACTCCACTCAAAAGCTTTAGAGATAGGTTATGAAAAAAAGACAATTTTAAAATGCCTTGGTAAGGAACCAGACACATATATGAGTGATTTGAGAGTATCATCTGAGGAGTAAGGCTATCGTTTCTTTTTGAAAATCTTATGAAAACCCAAGTTTCTGAGCTAACTGTTGCAAGGGGATTTGAATCCATGTTGTTCCATTATTCAATTAGCCAAGATAATGTGTTAGACAATTCAAAAGTTCACAAGTGCAGGAGAAGCTTAGAATATCTTGTATGTAGGTTATTTATCTAGGAGATGACCCATCTTAGTCCTAAAACTTTACTCGAGGATGAGCAAAGGGCTAAGTGTGGGGGAACTTGTTGGCAGTCCTTAACTTACATTTTATACCACCAATTAGAATCCAAAAGGCACACCAAACTTAGTAAATAGAGACTTATGCTAATGATTTCCATGAGTTTTGGTGTTTCCCTTGTTTTGCAGGACAAACATAAAAATGTACCTAAAGTGGATCTAAAGTGGAGAAAAGAATACAATAAACAACAATCCATTTTAGACCACAAGCAAAGCAAAGAGAGAAAAGCCCACTTACTAGGGGATATGGGCCTCCAACCATGAATTCATAAACCCAACAAGTGGAGGCCCAATACCCAGTCCAACAACGTCTCGGGCTGCAGAAGCGGGGTTCACTAAAATGGCCACAACTCCCTCATCCAGAGTCCGTTTTTAGTAAACCACCCCATCATGCGAAGCTAACGACAAAGCCCACGATGCTAGCAAAGTTTGAGGCCAACCAACTTAGCAGGGGGCTGGCCGGCACAGGGGGCCGGCCAGCGCATGCCTGGCGCCGATTGGGTCCAACTTTGGCCAGGTGGCCCATGCCGACAGCCCAAGCTCAATGGCGGTTTGTTTTTGTCAAGTTCACTGTACTTGGACACCAGGAAGATGGGTTTGGGGCATTTAGGAGGGGAATATTCCATGGAATAATACCCTGCTCCCACCTATAAGTAGAGGGTCCTCCCCCTCTTATTGCATCATCACTCAAAAGGGAGAAGAGCCACCACTACCTCTAGAGCTCCACACTAAAGGGCCTAGGCCCTAGCTAGCTATACAGAAGAGAGAAGATGTGAGTGCTGGAGCGGGGAAATGCCAGACTTATCGGTATCTTCCCCAACTTGTACCTCTACGGATGTTCTACTTGGCTCCCTAACGGGATCTTGGCTAAGTGAGTATCCATGTTTCTTATAGTTTGATAAAGGTCTTTTATTTAGTTGAGTTTGACCTTCTCTTATTTATGGATTCGTCGTCTGTCTCATGACGGATGCTCTAGTAGAGGGCCCTGATAAAGACGGATAACCCTGCACAACACTAGAGTAGTAGTCGCTAGCTTAGGTGTGGAGTCTAGGCTAGAGTCTACCTTTGTTTGCTCTGTTCTCCATGGTTAAGGGGTAGGCAGCAGGGAGTGACCTAGTCCTATCCGTCCTTTGTAATCCCCCATGTCCGGGTTTGGTGTAGAGCTATAGGCCGGTATCGCTTGGCAGACCAGGTGTGCTGCGGTGCCCGAAGTAAACATGTAGAAGTATTACAATATGCTATCCTTTGACCCTAAAGACTATAGTAATCCATTTATACCCCCTCTCTATCTCTACCCTTGTGTTGATCCTTAGGTGAACTAGCTAGGAGAAATACCTCTATTCCCTGTGGAAAATACGATACCCTAAATACTTCCGGGTGATGGCTACAACGGTACTTCTGTACGCTTGCGGATTCTCTGCATATGTTAAGAAATACCAACAGGCTTTCTGGCACCATTGCCGCAAATGGACTTAAAACCTCCATACTTGGTGATTGCGTTAAGAAATGTCAACAAGCTTTCTGGCGCTGTTGCCGGGGATGGACTTAAAACCTCCATACTTGGTGATTGCGTTAAGAAATGTCAACAAGGTACCACTATGACTACTATGAGAGAAAGGGTTACCTGTTTGAGTTCTGCTTTAGGAGGAAGAGGGATGAGAGGCGTCAGTTTGAGTTGAACAACCGAGACATGTACCATCCTTCTCATGGGGTGCATGAACGGTTTGTTTCGAGGCACACTGTTAGGCCTAGAGGTGGAAGACCTCAAGGTGCTAGGCCTCAGGCCGAGAGACCATGAGGTGGTTCGTGACTAGCGTGGTTCAAGTCGTGACCAGTACAGCTTTGAGCATTGTGGCTGTGGCTTTGCATCCTACAGCTCTAGCGGACCACATTTTCCCCCACGTGGTGATCGCTCCCCCCAAATGGGACTTGGCATGTATAATGCTTTTCCTTCTAACTCTTTTGGGCATATGGGTCAACACTGGTTTCCTCCTTACTTCACTAACCCCATTGTTGCATCATTTGCTCACTCTCAGCCTTTTTCTAATGCAGGAGATTAGGTTGGAGAACACGTGGCTTATTGATTCCGGCTGTTCGTGCCACATGACTGGAAATTCAAATTGGTTCTCCAGCCTTAGTCCCATGAAATGCAAGGAGTATATCACATTTGGGGACAACAGTAAAGGTAAAGTGTTGTCGCATGGTTTTATCCTTAAGGATGTTGCTTCGGTTTCGAACTTGCACTTCAATTTGCTTTCTGTCTTGTAACTCCTTTCGGATGGGTATGAGGTGCGCTTTAAGACCAACTATTCTCAGGTTTTGGATTCTAGAGGTGATCTTGTTTGTTGGATTGCCTACTTCTGTCATGTCTTTTGAGCTCATTTTTCATGCTCTTTAGGTTCTGCTTGCTGTTTGATGACCAGTTCTTCTTCTAAACTTTGGAAGTGGCATAGGAGATTTGGTCATCTGAGTTTTGATCTACTTGCTAGGTTGAGATCTTTGGACATAATCCAAGGATTGTCTAATTTGAAATTCGAGAAGGATTTAGTTTGTCATCCTTGTCACCACAGGAAGATGGTTGCTACTTCTCACCCTCCTATGAACCAAATCATGACCAAGGAACCCGGTGAAATCCTCCACATGGACACAGTTGGTCCTGCCCGAGTGAGGTCTGTGGGAGGGAAGAGGTACATTCTAGTGATTGTGGATGAATTTTCAAGGTACTCTTGGGTGTTTTTCATGGAGAGCAAGAATGAGGCATTTCCTCTAGCTCATGATTTGATTCTTCATTTGCAAAACGAGTTTCCCAAGGGTGCCATACGAGCTATCCATAGTGATAATGGCATGGAGTTTAAGAACTCCAACTTGAAGGATTTTGCTCTTCTTTGGGTCTTGAGCACCAATTCTCCTTGCCATATGTTCCTCAACAAAATGGCATTGTTGAGCGCAAAAACAGAACTTTGGTTGAGATGGCTAGGACGATGCTCGGTGAGCATAGGACTCCTATGAGATATTGGACCAAAGCCATAAACACTGCGTGCTATGTTTCCAACCGCATTTTCCTCCGAGCTTTTACAAAGAAAACCTCTTATGAGTTGTGGTTTGGTCGAACACCCAAGGTTAGCCACTTCAGAGTCTTTGGTTGCAAGTGTTTCATCCTGAAGAAGGGCAACTTAGACAAGTTTGAGTCACGGTCATCTGATGGGATCTTTCTGGGTTATGCTTTGCACTCTTCTGCTTATCATGTTTTCAACCTGGAAACTAACCAAGTGATGGAGACTTGTGAAGTTACTTTTGATGAGACTATGCTTTCCATAACCCCTGTTTTTGAGCGTGTAGGTGATGATGAGTATGGCGAGTCCATTTTTGTGGAGGAGGAGCAGGAAGATGTCGATTGGGGTGCTCCCGAGCTGACTCCACCGGCTGCCCCTGTCGACCCTACGACGTCTACTTCCGCTCATGGCCCCGACCCTTCTTCTTCCATGACTTGGGGACCGTTCAAGCAGCTCCTTCAGCCTACACCAGCTGTACCTGAGGGAGCACCTGCTGCCGTCGAGGAGGAGGCAACTTCATCAAGGGAAGCGCCGCACCATGTTCAGCGCAACCACCCTCCTTAGACGATGATTGGAGGAATTGACCAGTGAGTCACGCGGTCATGAGTGTATGAAATTTCTCACTTTGCTCACTTAGCTTTTGTTACTAACTTTGAGCCCAAATATGTGAGCACCGCTTTGTTGAACCCTGCTTGTGTCAATGCCATGCATGAGGAGTTGGAAAATTTTGAAAGGAACTAGATTTGGGTTTTGGTGCCTCCACCTCCAGATTGCCATCCTATTAGGACAAAATGGGTTTTCAAAAACAAACAAAGTAAAGATGGGGTGGTTGTGAGGAACAAGGCAAGGCTTGTTGCTCAGGGTTACAGCCAAAAGAAGGGGATTGATTTTGAGGAAACCTTTGCTCCTGTTGCCTGCCTAAAAGCCATTAGGATTCTCCTAGCCTTTGCATCTTTGAAAGGGTTCAAGCTGTTCCAAATGGATGTGAAAAGTGCTTTTCTAAAAGGGTACATTGAGGAGGAAGTTTATGTGAAGCAACCTCCTGGTTTGGAAACTCTAAGCACCCAGACCATGTTTTTGAACTTGCCAAAGCCCTGTATGGTCTGAAACAAGCACCCAGAGCCTGGTACAACCGCCTAAAAGCTTTTCTACTTGCCAAAGGTTTTAAAATAGGGTCGGTTGATAAAACACTATTTTTCCTCAAGCAAGGTGTTGATACACTCATCGTTCAGATTTATGTGGATGACATCATATTTGGTGGCTCTTCTCACTCTCTTGTTGCAATGTTTTCTGAGATGATGAGTAGGGACTTTGAGATGAGTATGATAGGTGAGCTGACATTCTTTCTGGGTCTCCATATCAAGCAAACAAAGGAAGGGACCTTTGTCCATCAAGGGAAGTACACGAAGGATGGCATGAAGAAGTTCGATATGGGCGAGGCCAAGCCTCTAATGACTTGGAGGGAGAATCGGTGGATCAGAAGGAGTACTGCAGCATGATCAGGTCGTTGTTGTACCTGACGGCGATGAGACCAGACATCCAGTTCGCGGTCTGCCTCTGCGCTCGGTTCCAGTCTTCACCGCACACGTCGCATCGTCAGGCTTTGAAGCGCATTCTCAGGTATCTCTAGTACACTCCTGAGTTTGGTCTCTGGTACTCGACCTCTTCGACTCTTTCACTCTTGGGGTTTTCTGATGCCGACTATGCGGGGTTACGAGTTGAGAGGAAGTCTACTTCGGGTACTTGCCAGCTTTTGGGTACTTCGCTTGTCTCTTGGTCTTCCCGCAAGCAGTCTACTATATCCCAATCCACCTGTGAGGCTGAGTACGTTGCCGCTGCTGCTTGCTGCTCCCAGTTTCTTTGGCTAGTGACCACCATGAGAGATTACGGCCTGTTTTACCAAAGTACCACTTTTCTGTGATAGCACCAGTGCCATTGCCATTACAAAGAACCCAGTCTTCCACTCCAGAACCAAACACATAGAAGTGAGATTTCACTTCCTGAGAGACCATTATGAGAAGGGAGACATTGACTTACACTATGTCGGCATCTAAGGCCAAATAGCCAACATTTTCACCAAACCCCTTGATCTTGCCTAGTTCAATCTGCTGCGGGGGGAGTTGGGTGTGTGCTTCCCATTTTAGATGTGGGAGTTTTGGTTCTTGTATAGTAGTTTTTGTTTTTCTTTCTTTCGCTTTTGTACTTTGTACCATATTGTATCTGCATCTCATCATATATTATAGAGCATGTTTAGAGCTTCATTTATATAGCTGTTAGAATGAGACTATGCTCTTTTTGGTATGACTTGTGTGTACATGATGATGCTATGTCGCTTAGGCTCTTTTTGATCACTTGACACATGTTATGAGCTAAGCTGATTTTGAAACTGTGAACTTGACTAATAATGATGAAACTTGAAAATGTTCAACCTGAGTATGGCAACTAGCATGTGTAGGATGTGTTGAGATTGATATATGCTTTCCTGGTATGCTTGGTTGCTATGTCTCATGTTTCTTAAGTCATACACTTGCTTTAGATGAATAGTGATCCACTTGTGCTAAAATTTAAAATCCAAGCTAAGTGTGATAAAATTTGAGATGGATCTTTGCTGTCCCACGTCAAGGTATTGAGACTGCTTCCCATTGCACTTGGGATGAACTTGAACCTTGTAGTGATGTCCAGAATCATTGTCTGAAGCTCTTTGGCTTAGTATGGTTCACATTTGGCATGACAGTATTGATGCCTTTTACACATGTCTGGCTAATACTTGTGTACCATTGCAACTTTGATAACTAAAAATTTGAAAAACACAAGTGTTGGTCTTTTCTCTAACATGATATATGAACGTTGCATGGGGTAGTTCACTTGGTATACTTGAGTTAGCACTAGTATGATCTCCTGCTTATATATGCTAGTAGCTACATTTGGTGGTGAACCCCTTTCTGAAAATGCTTAAAACTTGCTCAGAAATGCTTAAATACCATATTTCATCTCAATTGATCAACCTAAGCATTTGCTAGCACTTGTACTTGTTGCTTACACATAGGTTAGCACCAGCTAGAGCATCTTGTCATTCTGATTGCTATATTCCTGAAGCTGTGCATTTGTAACATTTTGCATGCATTGTATGATTTGAGGGAGAGTTGCATCTCTTAATGCTAAAAAACTTGATAAGTGCACTGCCAACAAGGGGAGAAAGACTACAAATCCAGAGAGTGCACCATTTGTGAGATTGTATCTTCCCAGGGGGAGTTCCTTTGCTGTCTTTGTTATCTTTGCTAGATGTGTTGAGCCTTTGCCTCTGTCTTGAGGGTCTAGCTGTTCTTGGGAGTTTTTGACAGTTTTTGGCTTTTGCTAGTAGTGTTGAGCCTATTTTCTGTCTCTTCTTGAGGGCCAGCTTTGCTCTACTTGGTTGCGTTGAGCCGTTGCCCATGCCTTTGGGGACCAAGTTTCTGACTTATATTTTGCTCATTGCAAGTGACCCATTTCAAGCTTGTCTTTGGCTTTGGTTAGTTGAGTGGGCTTTCTTTGGCTTTGTGTTGGTGTTGTCAATGCACTCATCAAGGGGGAGATTGCAAACACATGGCTTTTTCCATAGCCATTGTGTAGCATCTTTGTGTGTGCTGAGCGATTGACAACAAGGTCCAACACTTGTGGTTGGTAGGTTGTTGGGAGGTTTTGCTAATCCCAGGCACAGGGTATATTGTGTCGAAACGGTGTCTCTTGGCTTGTGTTGTGCAGGTGTGGAGTACAAGGACGGTAGCGACGGTCGGGAGAAGGTCAAGCGGACGTGCCGTGCTGATGGACCACAGAGGTGAAGGGCGGACGTGGTGGCTTGGACCGAGGGACCAGACGGCCGGGTGCTAGCCGTAGTGGCTGACACTTGGGACTTTGACAAGTGCAAGATGATATGGTGGAGGATCCGTACGTGGCACATACTCGTGAGGAGGTTTGGTGGTTTGGCGTCAAAACCATCAGCGGAGGTTTGGTGGTTTCGCCTCAAAACCATCGGCGGGGACGTGTGTGCGGCACGCTACTAGTAGAGGAGTTGACTACACATTAGTGGCGCACTCCCAAGCCAGTGAACAAGTTGAAAGAGCAAACAGACTTATTCTACAAGGATTAAAACCAAGGCTATATGAAGAATTGAAAGACTATGGCACCAAATGGATAGCGAACTACCAAAAGTAGTCTGGAGACTTAGAACCCAGATAAGCAGAGCAACAAGATACTCTCCTTTCTTCCTAGTCTACGGATCAGAAGCAATACTACCAGCAGATTATTGATGGTGGTTATACCATGTTTTTACCCCATCAAAACCATTAACAAGACATTCTTTCTGGGAGGAAACCACCAAACACATAGTGACTTAGGTACAAATAACTTGGTTTCACATGTACTTCTCATTATTTGGTTGTAGGTTCTCAGAGCAGGAACTTTTTAGTGTCTAGAAGCTCTATATGAAGGTTGGGCAACAAACCAAGTTTGGCCAAATGACAAACCAAGTTTACATTCATCAATATCATAGCTTCTGGAGACAACGTGCAAAAAATGAGCACAATGATGGGGTCGGCCAATCCCACCTTTGTTGGCCCAGCACCACCATTGTGCTTAGAATTGCATGAGGAAGCCACCTATAGAAGATGGACCCTTAGTCCAACCAAAGGGGGGTCGGCCGACTCCCACTTGGATTCTTCCCGGCCACTGCTACATCAACAGGATCCTCCCAACATAGTCCCAAGCAAGTGCCACCCTTAGATCACAAGTATGTTTCCTTTCAACGGTATAAGATGAAGTCACATGGATCCATGGACCCACAACGAAGGAACCAAAGTGACAAGAGCACAACCAACACTTGGACTAGGCTCCATGACACATGGGGACACTCAGAATGAGCCCACCTCACATTGTGGGGGTTGGCCGACCCCCATGTGGTGGAACCCGAAGCTCCACTTCATCCCACCGATATATGAAGCCTTCTAGAAGACCCTGGCTGGGCCCACCATAGGGGGGTCGGCTGACCCCCACCTTGGGCCTAGCTAGGTTGGTTGGCCTCCCACCGCCTTACCCATGATGAACATGTGATGGAATTTCTCAACCATTGATCTTAAGGTGTTATATGGCGGTTTGATCCAACGGTGCATGGTGGACGTCACGTGGATTGATGACAAGGCAGTGGAGTAGCCCCTACTCCACCTCCCACTATAAATACCCCCCATAGGCCTTCACTTTAGAGCACGAAACTTAGGAGAAAGATATTCTCTAGTATCTTAGCTATGCTAGTAGGAAGAGAGTGAGGAGTCTCCAAGGAGGAGTCCCAGCCTGTCGAGAGTCTTATTCGAGCGCCTCAGCGGATGCGAGTCTTCTGTAAGTCTTACATCTGAGTCCTTCTAGTATTTAATATTCTGGTCTGGTACTTTAAGTATAAGAATCATTTTATTGGCACACTGTCTTAATTGAGTGGTCATAGCCTTAGCTAAGCTTAGAGTCATGAGAGTTAGTGTAGATGAGTTGTCTAGACTACCTCTTGCCAGTGTGGACTTCTTCTCGCAGTTGTGTAGACGCCTAGCGGTTAAGGTGACTGTTGGTATTTATTAAGTACAATTAGAATATTAAAGATTCCACAAGCGCACAGAACACCATTATAGCATTTTAACCGAGAGTATCCAGGTATCGTTATTTATATTTTACCACAGGGAAGCATGGGTTAAAGAATCTAATAATTCACCATCATGTATCTACTAACTTAATAAGTCAACTAGACTAAAGTAGGGGTAAGTGATAAATGATATGAGTTATGATTAATGATTTCCATAGGAGAATTCTATAATAAACGAGTAGTTAGTCATAGTGAGAGGACAACGGGAGAGATCAAGGTTCCTAAATACTTCTCTATTACTTTGGGTTCTAAGGTAACAAAGGATGGACAGATATGGGAATTATACAATGGCACTTTAGGACATCAGTACACTAGCCACAGACAGGGATGAGAATGGGACTAGGAAGCTCTGACTACAGTCCTACAGACACCAACCCGAACGAGGTGGAATACGTCGGCCATCAGGACTGTCATGATCCTGGGGCTACCACAACAATCCATTGGATTGGGTGCAATCTCAGGTAACCTCTAGTCTAGACACCAAGTCTACACTATCAATTACTACTCTAATTACCTACACTCGATGCGAGCAGAGATCCCATGCAAAAGTATAATAACTATACTAACCGATCACAATAATGCATAGAAGTAAATAGAGAAGATGAATATACTAAAGCATAAGTCTTACAAAGAGTAGATACAAAGACATACCAAAACCTGAAGACTTCTCCAGAACCGGAGCGCAGCTCCGCTCTCCCTAACTCTCAACTAGAACTAATCTACTATATTGGAAAGTCTAGCCCTAATTCTCTAGAGAGAGAGCATCCTTCAGGGGAGCCCTCTCATCTCCACAATGAGATAATGAATAATGGATTTTTTCTCTAGGGGTCAGGGGCTCTGTTTATATAGCCCTGTAGAATGCA
>DXKC01001625.1:0-12082 GCA_031170775.1 Cymbopogon citratus
GACATCATGTATATAAACTCTTCCTTTCTAGTATAAAGATACACACACTCGTACATATTCGAGAAAAAAAAGTTTCTTTGAAACTACTAGGATCCACCAAATTCAGCTCCGGGACTCGGGAGTAAGGGTTCCAAAACACCCTAAATCCATGTAGTAGAAACTTATTTATATATGAGTCATAGTTACACATAGCTTGGGTATTACCCTTGCATAACAAAACATCATAATTCTAACACCACTACTAGAAACACAACTTTTGCCGACAGGGAAGTATAATGGCCGATGGGTAGTTGGGAAAACTGTGAATGGCCGACAGTCAACATGTTCTCGACTGTTAGAAGCTCTCCCGTCGGTCTATGTTTGAATAGCCGATGGTACAAACCATTCCCGAGCGTTGGATGTCAACTCGTCGCGAACTACAATAAAAAGTTGAGAGGGAAGTATAATGGCCGATGGTCCTAGTGACACAGTCGGTTTTTTGTACTGAATAGCCGACGGTACAAACTATTCCCGAGCGTTAGATGTTGACCCGTCGGGAACTGCACTAGAAGGCCGAGAAGGCACATTAATTGCCAATGGTCCTAGTGACACCGTTGGCCTTTGTATTAAGTGGCCGACGGTGTAAACTGTTCCCGAGCGTAAGATATTGCTCTTGTAGTTGTCTTGTAACTCATCCTCTACGTTTTGGAAAAAGGCACAATATGAAGAAGGAATGGAAAAAAGTATGGCATGAATTGGAGAATTGAGCATCCTGAGTTAGATGCAAGTGTCATTTATGAGTGTGCGGGTAGAATACCGCGTGGTAAGCTGGGAATTGGTGATGGAGCAATTGGTGTTGCTGAGAAGGAAGCAATCAAGACAAGGAAAAGAAGTGCACAACCTTTTGTTTCTGCTAAAGAGAAGCGACTTGAAAGGGATAATCTGCAGCTGCGAAAAGGATATGACAGTCCTGAACATGTTGTGCGGGTAATTATCGTTGGAATAAATACATGTGTACAAATAAATACCTATTGCTAACCATGATGTTTTGACAGGTACTTGCTGCTAAACAAGGAATGGACTTTGATGCATTAATTCAGGAAACTGCAAGTAACTTGGTAAGTTTAACTACTACCTCACAACACAATTTTTTGAAATGACATGACCTTCAAAGTATAACTAATATATGCATGACATGCAGCCTACTTCTGAATCTGAGGTTGCATTCTCTAGAGAGTACGAGAAAACTATTCCTAATGCATCTGAACATGTAAGTATTAAGTGTGTTCCAAATATATTCATGCCATACCTGAAAGTACTGCAAAATCTATGTTATATATACTCAAGCTGGTTCATATACTAATAAAAATAATTTTATAACTTGTACGTGTAAGATAACATTGGTGGAGCAGACCATAGTGGTGAGGAAAATGAACATGACACCAATGATTATGATAATGAAGGATACGGTTCCCAAGATGATGACCAGTATTATGAGAACAGTGGTTATGATGCTGATGGCGCCTGGTGATGAGAAGAGAATTATATACAACATAATGGAGTGTGTGGCACTTTTAGCAGTTTTTATTAATTATGCCTTGTGAACAACATCATCGTAGTCAAGTATTTTAATTTGAACATTAATTTATGTTATGTCAAAGAATGTTCTTATAAACTTTTAGAATGTCTAGACGGTTGTTTGGTGATCACTGGGCTTCAAAATTTGAGTGCACTATGCAATATTGAAGAGCTGGTTATGAAATCCTGTGAATTATATTGTGAACATCTGTAATTGATCTTCGTGGCTACATATCAATTATTTATGGCTACAACGAATATCCCAAAGCAATGTCGGATGATGCATCTTTATATTGCCGATGGTTTAATAGTTTTAGCCGATGGGAAACCAAAACGTTCACATATATATTCTACCGAGAGTATTTAATTCCCGACGGTTAATAATCTCTGTTGCTAATATGTTTCCCGATGGGTTAAAAAACCGTCATGCAACAAATCCTCGATCGGATATATTTCCCGATAGTTTTTTAAAAAAACCGTCGTGCAACAAATCCCCGACTGGATATATTTCCCGATAGGTTTTAAAAAACCGTTGTTCAACAAATCCCCGAGCGGATATGTTTCCCGATGGGTTTCAAAAAACTGTCGAGCAACAAGTCCCCGACCGGGGTACCCTCGGCAATTTATGTCCAACCAAAATCCATCTGGCTTGTTTACAATCTAATCCCGAGCGTTAACCATCAGGAACATACAATCGGCCACACAAAGACCGACTACCCGTCGGCAAAAATGGGAATGCCCGACCATGGATGCATGACGGTAGGTTCCCGACGGTATATGCTCGGGAATTTGACTTCCCGACGGTACAGACAAATGGCCGACGGTATAATAACCGTCGGCCATTCTTACACATCTTGTAGTGCACAGTGGTTCTACGACATCACCCTGGTTCTATTTTACAAGTAACTTGGAGTGTGTACAAAATTAAAATGAGAATCAAATTCTTTTTACACTTTGAGAATACTATTTCTTATATAGATTAATTAAATCAAAAGTTTTTAACCTCTCAAAAATAAGAATCGCAATTTTCTATTACCTAATAATAAATCTCAAAAATTTCTAGAGGCAAAAGACTTTCTGCCTATTGCCATTTCGTCTCCGTATTCTTACCGAAATGTGTCTCTCCTAATCTACCTATATCTCTACTCTTTTTGCCTACTATTAATTTTGATTTTGATGACTCCAGCATTCATTCATGTGGCCCTGAATGAGTTTTAATGGTCATGTTTTTCTAATCCCCAAGGAAAATGGTATTCTGAATGGGTGGATGGGTGCTTCGGTTGATGGTTATGTGAAGTTCACAGATTTGGACGATCTAGGGAGAGGCTGATGAAATGCTTGAGAGAACTGCTGTCTGGCATGCACATTGTTGGTTGATAGTTGATACTAGGAAGAGAACATGAAAGATGCAAGATTAATTGGTGTTTTTATAAGTTGGTTGATAAGTGGACGTGTGTTAAGCTTATCTGGGAGAGATACTACACTCATGGAGTGCCACATCTATCCAGGGAAAAGGACTCTTTTTGGTGGAAGGACATACTTAGACTGAGTGTGCAGTACAGAGGAGTGGCTATCTGTGTTTATAACATGGGAGACACTGAGTTTCTGGGAAGACATCATTGATGGGCAGATCCTCTCTCAGTCTTTCCCAAATCTGTTCTCCTATGCTAAGAATCCAAAAATCTCTCTATGGGAAATGAGATGTTCTGCTCAATTGTTGGATTGTTTTAGAATCCTCATGTCTAGAGAAGCTTTTGATGAAATGATTATCCTGCAGATTTGATCTCAAATTTGCATCATGTCCTTCCTGATGTTAATGACTTCTGGTGCTTCATTTGGGGTTTACAAAAATACACTTCAAGCAGGTACTATCAGTACCAGTTTGCTGCCATTCAACCTCATAGGTCTGTCCTCTGGATTTGGAAATCCAAATGCATTCCAAGGATCAAAGTCTTTGCTTGGCTTCTGTTCAATGATAGGCTAAATACAAGGAATATTTTGAGAAGAAGGAAAGAATTCTTTGAGGAAGGATATAACTGTGTGATGTGCCAGTTTGGAACTGAGGAGACCATGGATCATCTCCTTTTTGATTGTCCTGCTGCTGCATCTAGATGGTCGGCCATTGGTGTTGTTTGGGATGGTATTGCTGACATTCATGAAAAGATTTACAGGGCTAAGGCTTCTTTCTCTTACCCTTTCTTCATGGAAATCTTTTTGATTGGTGCCTGGTGTTTATGGAATGAAAGGAACGATTTAATCTTCAATAGAAAAGTTCCAAGTATAAATTCCTGGAAGGCCGGTTTCAAGAAAGAAGTGAAAGAGCATATGATTCGGATCAAGCAGAATCTCCACCACACTATTCTGTTATGGCTGGATGCATTGTGGCTGCTCTAGTTGACTCCCTACCACCTCCTTTTGTCCCATCTTCTCTGATAGCTTGTTGTTCTTCTTCATTTTTTTGGTTTTAGTTGTTAGTTCTTGCCTAACTGCTGGTTAGGCTCTCCTTTGTAAGTGTCTCTAAAACTTTTCTCTCTTTGTTAATATATTTGTTGCCAGGCGGCACGTTGCCCCACGGTTTTCGCTCAAAAAAAGTGGACGTGTTCTCATGGTCAGCGATGATATCACCGATGGAGAAGTTTTTAGTTTTTCTTTTTCTGAGTCGCTATAAATGTAAGGCAAACTAGATAGCTTGTTTTTGTCCTGAAGTCTGCATGATCCCAGCTGGGCAGTGGCGGATCCAGAATCGGCCCACGATGGGGGCTAAATATGCAGAGAGCGCAAGTTGGGCTGAAATATTCCTTCTATTTTTAGACCACGAGAGTTTTTTCATATATTTAAAGATGAATTGGCCTGAAATCTCTCTTCTATTTATAGCCAGGGAAGTTTTTTTTCTTATTTAAAGGCAAATTAGAGTCATTTGGAACACATATCTTCTTGCTATTTTTGGGAAAGAGGGGGGGGCTGCAGCTGGGTAAAAAACATGAATCTAACACACACATGGCGAAGTGTTGGCTGGTGCTGTGAACATGAATGTTTGGAGATGACACACTGCTGTTTTGTTTGAGACTATGTCGGTTGAAGATACGTTTTCATATGGTTAAGCTAACAAGGTGTTGAACTTTTATCTCGAATCATTTTGAGGGCTACTGCCCCAAATAATGATGTGTTTAAAGTTGTACCTTTAATGACTTTGTTGGACAATATGTAAAATGATTTATTATATTTGTGTTATTATTTTACTTTTTGGTGTATGATTTTGCGGTAATCCTCTCTGTAGGGCGCCCAGACGCACCGCCCCATCCGGACGCACCAACAACCTCGTTAAAAGGACATGGGAATTAGAAAGCCCACCACACCGATTGCATCAGAAAAAAAAACCTCCACCACACCAATGGAGCACGAGGTGCTGCGGATCATGCGCCTTGTCCCCCGCCACCAGCAGACAGCAGACCCACGCTGAGCTGCTCGCCCATGGCCTCTCCGCGAGCCAGCTCCTCCTCCTAGCCCTCATCTCCGCCGCGTTCTCAATCGCCCCTTCGTCCCCAAGCCAGCCCCACGGCGAAACTTCGTGTTGCCAGCGTTGGCGCCTCCACCCAGCACACAACACCTTCGATCATCAAGCGCCTCGACGGGAGCGGCAGTCGGGACAGCTCTGTGACGGACGCGCTTACGTGCGGCGGCAACTGCAGTGCCAGTGTGTCAGATTGTGAGGTGTGGGTTTGCTTCCGATGTGGTCGCTCGCCAGGTGTTCGATGAAATGGTTGATAGGGACATGGACACATGGTTTCATGGAACTCCATAGTCCGTGTGTACATGCATGGGAGAGGACTCAGTATGGCATATTTCAAATACATAATGCAATTTTGCACATTGCATATTTCAAATAAAGTTATTCTCATGATCTCATTTGTGCTCATTCAGGTCTACACAATTTTAGCGAATGGATGTTGGTGTACTGCTGATTTTGAAGACCTTGTTTGTCTGGTGGCTGCAACTCCGCCATACCTTATTTTTTTCATTCATGCCACTGATGTCAAGCAGAGATGCTACAAGGTCATGGAGTTGTTCGAGGCAATGCCGAAGAGAAACGTTGTCTCCTGAAAACAATTGTTACTGCATTTCGTGAGGGTGGTGGGCATGGTGTCACCACATGATTTGTTTGATAGGATGACGTTGAGGGATCCCATTTCTTCGAATCTCATGAGTTGCAATATGATTGGTATTGCAATAAGCAGTCATTTTTTTATGTTGATTAGATATGTCATCTCCTTTATTTTGAAGTTTCAGGAGTTGTATGTTCGATGTTGCAGCAAACAGACTGAGATGTTACAATGATTGATTTATCATGTTGAAACAATAAAACTGAGTTGCAATATGATTTTGCCTGTCGATTAAGGATGTATCATCTCCTTTGTAACTGAATGTAACAAAAGTCAAAGTGTGTTATTTCACAAGTAGATTTCAGACGTAACCTTTGGTGAAACTCTGTTGTTGCATATTAACATACTCATATGTAATAGTTGTGAAAACTTTGTTTTTTAATAAGCAGATTTCAGATGTAATAATAGTAAAAAGTGTGTTGTTTCATAAGCAGATTTCAGATGTAACAGTTATCAAACTCTGCTATTTCATAAGCAAATTTGAGATGTAACAGTAGTACAAGTCTGTTATATCATAAGCAAATTTTAGATATAACAGTTGTGGAACTCTCCTATTTCATAAGTAGGTTTCAGATGTAACAATGTTAAAATTAGCTGTTTCATTAGCAGATTTCAGATGTAACAGTTGTGGAACTCTCCTATTTCATAAGCAGGTTTCAGATGTAACTGTAGTTAAAATCAGCTGTTTTATGAGCAGATTTCAGATGTAACATTCGGTGAAACTCACTAACATACTCAGTTGTAACAATTGTGAAACTCTAGCATTTCATAAGTAGGTTTCTGATGTTACAGTAGTTTTCATAAGTATGGTTCCAAATCGCTGATGTTTAGAGTTTTGCAGTCTGAAACAACACAAATGTACAACTTACATGTTGTTTTGAAGAAGAAGAAGGGCCCTGTCTCCACCACCTCCTTTCCCCTCACCACTTCAATAGAGAGTCCAGTCCATCATAGATGCCCCTTGATCCCTCCCTGTGTCTCTCCAACCACAGATCTGCCTCACGACCCTCAACAAATTGGTTGTCTATAGTATGCTTCGAATCGTTACGCCTAATCGAATGAAACCGAGATGCTCCAATCCGATGCCCATGACGTGCGTCTGGACGCAAGTTGGAGCATGCAAGCAAGCAGCATGCGAAGCTTCTAGTGCTGGCGGTCTCCATGTGCAACAGCATGCATGCAAGCACGCCGCATGTGAAGCAAGCGGTACGCGACACACGTACGTGTAGCAAGGGCGCGCAGGGATAGCTGGCTCTGCAGTATGCGTAGCATGGAGGAAGCACGCGACATGTCAAGCAATAGCGTAGCATGGCCAACACGCAGAGCAGCAGATGCGAGTGGGCATGACACAGACCTGCAGGCTGCGGTGGAGCATGCAGCGGGCGGTCGGGTAGGGCAAGCGCGGGCGTCCGGACAGGGCCAGCGTCCTGACGTCCGGGCGCTAGTGCTCCCGATGATTTTGATGAAGCTTTATTTTAGATTTGATAATAATGTCACATTTCTCGACCCGTGGTAATGTACAGTTTTACTAGTTGGACCAAAGGACCGAAAGGAGTACATGTCGTGACAGGAGTGACTGTCTTGTGCCATGGTGGCCTCCCATGCACCGCCGATGCATCGGCGGAACCTTTGCCCCCTTTGCCAGTGGATACTTGTTGTGTCGCAACAGAATCTGCTCATGCATGGATCTCGTGCATGCATGCATGCATGCCTTGCCAAATCAAATGGAAAAAAAAAGAGAGGAAGAAATGTTTCAAGATTACAACCTATCTCAATGGTACACCACGCCACGGCGGCGCTCACCGCGTCCATGAACTCCTCGTCGGCAACGAGCCTAGCGAGCGCCATGGGCGCCAGGCACACCTCCAGCGCCATGCTTCCCCCACCTTCACGCCCCTCATACACGGTCACCTTCCCGTCCAGCTTGTTCCCTGCGCCACTACGAACAGCCACCGGCCGGCCCCACCCAAAATCGTTGCCGTAGACGTCGAACCACGGCGAGCTCCCGGTGCTCAGCACCGCCGCGCCGGCGTCCTCCTCCTCCCTGCTCGGCTGCGCCACTTACAAGAACCTGGGATCCCGCGGCCACGACGCGAGCTCTCCCTCACGCTGGCCTCCTCGAACGCCGCCACGGCGCGGTTCAGGAGCCACGCCGTCCATCCCAGCCCATTTCTCAGCACCTCGCCGGCCGTCGACCTGGCGACGACAAACATCACCGTGTTACCCATGTAATCTTTTGGAATTCCCTTCACCCTTCCACGGCATCCGAGGACGACGGTGTACGCCGTCTCCCGGTCCGGCGCGAGCTCCCGGGTGCGACACGCGGCGCGCCATACGTGCGCTAGCAGAGACTGCAGCGACGACACCGTGCACGTCGCCGTGCCGGCAATCTCGGCGTTCGCCTTCGCCTTGAGCTTCCTCACACTCGCCGCCGAGAAGTGGAAGAAACACTCCTGCACTGGTGGGTACACGGGCCGCCGGATGATGTCCTCCAGCTTGCCGACGGGCAGAACGATGGGCACCGGGCTGGTCTCGACGAACCACCTGTCGAGCACCGGTGGCGGCGTGGAAAGCTCACACTCACAGCCGCCGCCGGCTTCGTCGCTCGTTGTCCGGCGGCTGATCTCCGGCCACGTGTTGAACAGGTGCCAGAACGCAGCCCCGTCCGCGACGGCGTGGTTGAGCGACATGGCGACGAAGACGCCGTCGGCGAGCTCGGTGACCTGCGCCACTAGCAGCACGGGGCGGCGGTCGTCGTCGTCGTGGTCCAGTGCCGCGTCGGCGCTGAGCATCCCGTTGAGCGGGAAGAACGACCAGACCACCCTGGGGATGTAATAGCCACCGCCGGCGGCGGGCGAGATAATGTCGCCGACGGTGACCCCGGGCGCCTCGGCGTGGATGAACTCGGCGCCATCGCCGTCGCAACGGAGCGAGATGACGATGCCCGGAGTCGTCGGCCCGCCGGTGGCATCAACGGCGAGGCGGCCGGCCAGCGGGTAGAAGCGCGCCAGGGCGCGCGCCAAGGACGAAGCGAGGCTGTCCACGAGTTGTGCCGCCGGTGCCGGAGGCTTGGGCAGGAGCAGGCCTTTCTGGATGTAGTCCCCGGTGATCAGACGGAGATCCCACGGCGTCAAGTGCATCGTCTCCGGCTCCGGCGGCGCGGTGCGGTCGTCCGGCGAGCCCGTGGCCGGTGGCTCTGGCCAGACGAGGCGCCTGGAGACGATTCGAACGTCGCCGGTGGAGGTTGAGCCATCCATTTCCTATCACCAACACTATTGCTCTTGCTCTTTCTTCCTAGGAGAAACGTTGTACACAATGTTTGTTAGGAGCACTAGAATGTTGCGTTGATATGGACACGAGTCATAGAAAAATCTTGATGTCGCTATTGCATTGGCGACACGGCTGACACTATCGGTCGCGTCTTGTGGACTTATAACATGACATTCATCTTCGTCATCATTCATGCCAATTATTTGTGTCTCCTCCTACACCTTTTTCTTATCTAGTGGATTATCTAGTACTGGATATCAACATCTCGGTGCCTTTTCTTTTTTTTTTTAAAAAAAAAAGGCTAGCTAGTGCGCCAATTTTTCAAGAAAAAGAGAGAAAATCAGTTTCCTCGTAAACTTACATGTGGTGTCTGTATGCATGCAGTAGCACCAGTATGGTTCTTGTATGTTTGCACTGGGCTGGGCTGAACTGGCGCTTGGCGTTTGGCCGTTTAGCGCTAGCGCCTACTGTTGTTTGAGTTTGCAAGGTGTTGATAACCAAAAACATAATCAAAGGGCTTTGCAATCATTTTCAATTTTCATGACCACGAGTAGAAAAACTATTGGAGAGAATCCCACTCTCTCTGGCCTCCGACAAGTTACCGGAGAGGGAAAGGAAAGAGACCACAAAGTAGCGGTGGAGGCGGCGGCCTCGGCTGCATCCTAGGGGAAAGACAGCATTGTCTGAATAAATTTATGCTGGGAAATTAGAGCAACTCTACGAGACTATGTAAAATAGTTGGTCTTGGTGACGTACTCGATCTCGCCGGGGACACAGCAGAAGCACGCGGAAGAGGGGATGACAAGCCAGCGTCGCTAGCTTTCTTTGGCTATCGAAAATTAAGGCATAGCCCATGGCTACTTTTAGAAGACAGAGATAAGACAGTATACAATCTCTTAGAGAGAGTCCTATTTTTTCCCTAAATTATCTAAATTAGAAATCTGGAATACATGCTAGGAAATAAGAAGTCTGTTGGAGTTGCTCTAAAACACAATGTTAACAAATGAACCTGTTCCTAGGAGACTTTAACCTGTTATACCGGTACAGGACAAAAATAATGGAAGAGTGAACCTGACACTCCTAAACAGGTTCAGGAATACAATAGACAACTTAAGATTAGCACCAATCGAACTTAGAGGAAAGAGATTCACATGGTGCAACGATCATAGCATACCAACAATGACTAAAATAGATCACCTCTTCGCATCTCCAGAATGGTTGGATATCTTCCCAAGAAATCACCTCCAGGGATTGGCATCAATGGGATCCGATCACTGCCCACTGATACTGCAAGTAAATATGGAATTCAAATTCTTCAAAGGGTTCAGATTTGAGTTGCACTGGCTAGCTGGCCGGGCTTCATCGAAACGGTGAAAGAGGTTTGGGAGAAACCGGTGAATACACAAGATACTACGTATACACGTCAAATTACAGCGAACAGCAAAAGCTTTTTGAAACTATGGAGGCGAAAGAATTTTGCGAGTTGGAAGATTAGATGGGCAATTATAAACATTACACTTGCAAACATGGAAAGAGCACAAGAAGAGAAGCAACTAACACAGGACGAAGTGAATTTTAAGAGGTATCTAAAAGCAAGGGCTCTGGGCTTTGCCGCAGTACAAAAGACAAGAGCAAGACAGCACTCGCGCCTAACTTGGATTCGGAAGGGTGACACAAACACCAGATTTTTCCAGCTACACGCGAATACAAGAAGATGGAAAATATACATCCCTCACCTTCACGGCCAGGGACGGACAGTGGTGTCCCAGTCCGAGAAATCGGAGATGATTCACTCTCACTTCTCCCGGGTGCTTGGAACCCACGATGCACGAACGAAGGCCATAAATTGGACAGCACTGGGATATGCCGCACACGATTTGGACGAGCTGGATAGCCCCTTCACGCAAGAAGAGATAGCATCAGTAATAAAACAGATGCCGTCCGAGAAGTCACCAGGCCCTGACGGTGTCATCGGTCTTTTCTATAAGAGATGTTGGTCGATAATTAAGGATGATCTAACTCAAGCGATATGGAGTTTTTACTCCCATCGAACGGCACGTCTTAACCTGATAAACGTGGCCAATATAGTGCTACTGCCGAAAAACCAAGTAGCAGTATCAATCTCAGAATACAGACCAATTAGCCTTATCAACAGCATGGCGAAGATCATCACAAAGTTATTAGCTAATCGATTAGCACCGCGCATGAACGAGATGGTTTCAGCGGCACAGAACACATTCATTAAAAAGAGTTGTATCCATGATAATTTCATATACTCTCAGAGAGTTATACAGCTGTTACACCAGAAACATAAACCAGCTTTGTTCATCAAACTAGACATTTCCAAAGCTTTTGACTCAGTAAATTGGTCTTTCCTCCTTGAAGTAATGCAAGCCCTGGGATTTAGTACAAAATGGAGGGACTGGGTGGCCGCTTTGCTAGGAACGTCATCTTCCAAAGTAATAGTTAACGGTCAGCCAACAAGCGGGATTAAGCATGCTAGGGGACTGAGGCAAGGAGACCCATTATCACCACTTCTATTCATGTTAGCGATTGATCCGTTGCAACGTATTATTGAAAAGGCGGCTGAACAGGGAGTCATTACACCTGTCTTACCAAGGGCGGCTCAGCTACGGTGCTCGCTTTATGCTGATGACTCTGCCATCTTTGCAAACCCAACAGCTAGGGAGCTCGAGCGATTACTAAAGATCCTAACATTCTTCGGAGACTGCTCTGGTCTGAAGATAAACATCTCCACGACTGAAGTGTTCCCTATCAGACTACAAGAGGAAACGGTGTCCCAATTGCTTCTAAATTTCCCTGGAAAATTGTGTCGTTTTCCAGGGAAATATTTGGGCCTTCCGCTACACATCAGGAAGCTCAGGAGGATTGATATTCAGCCCCTCATTGATAAAAACGGTCCTTCCATCCCAACCAATCTATCACATGACGGCTTTTTCGGAGCAAAAATGGTTAGTGAGAAAGATTGATAAGCTAAGACACAGTTTTTTATGGAGGGGGGAGACACCAGATAAGGTTTATGGCGGACATTCTCTTGTTAACTGGCCGACAACATGTCGCCCCAAAAACAAAGG
>DXKC01001626.1:0-13917 GCA_031170775.1 Cymbopogon citratus
AAAAAAAAAAGCTAAATGTTCAAATTGAAGATAAAAGGACTATTGCCCATAGGTTAACGGTACACATCATATTTACTTTATTTAGACACTTAGCATTAGACAGTTAGGATATTTATTTGAGAAAAACATTTTAGAATTGGCTGAGAAGACATTATTTATTTTATAGTTTCTAGTGATTATTAGGAACTAATGAGATATATTAATGAAAACAGTGCACAGTTGTTTCTAGTGGTTATCAAACTCTGTTAAGGAAACCTAAGCATTGTTTATATTATATGAAAAAATTGTGCGCACAAGTTGGTTGCATTTGCTTACATATGATTGCTAATCTAGCATGTAGCAGATCCTTTTCTTTTTTCCTATCTTGTACCTTTGACCAATTTATGTTGTTTTGTTTGCAGCCTCCAAATATAAAATCTTTCATCAACAGTGTTACCACCGTTCCTCTTGAGAATGTAGAATTGCTGCTGAAGGATTTTGCATGGGAATTTGACAAGGTGTGTACATCAGACTTTTTATGTGGTGACAAGGTGTGTACATCATTTGTGGTGATGTTATTAATTCTAATCTCTTGCTACCAAATTTGTGTAGGGGGATTTCCATCACTGGGTGGACCTTTTCAATCACTTTGATTCTTTCTTCGAGAATTATATCAAATCAAGGAAAGATTTGCATCTTGAAGATAATTTTCTTGATGTGGATCCCCCATTTCCTCGAGAAGCAGTTCTTCAAATTCTCCGAGTATCAAAACTAATATTGGAAAATTGTACAAATAGGCACTTCTATAGTTTTTTTGAGGTCAGAACTTTATGCATGTCCTGTTTATCTGCAGACCTATTTGTTTTTCCCCTTTCTGTAGATTTACTATAAGGGAGCAGCATGACTTTCTGGTTTTATCCATTTCCATTAGTATACTGCTAATTTATGTATTTTTTGGTTACAGCAGCATCTGTCTGCCCTTTTAGCGTCTACAGATGCAGATATTATTGAAGCAAGCTTGCAGACATTAATGGCTTTTGTGGACAAGTCAGTTGGGAAAAGCTCAATACACAGTGCATCTCTCGCTTCAAAGTTATTTGCCTTCTCTCAAGGTTGGGGTGGAAAAGAAGGTGGCCTTGGATTAATAGCATGTTCTCTGCCCAGTGTATCTGATCCAATTTCCGCTGAGGTTGGCTCCAGTCTCCATTTTGAGTTCTATCGTGCTGCTGATAAATCAGAGAAACCCCAGTGTCTAGAGAATGAGAACAGGTTGGAAGTAATTCATTTATCAAATGTCAATACGTGCAAGGAGACAGATCTTGAAATACTAGACAGATTAATCAAGGATTACAGTGTGCCACAAGCCTTAAGGTTCCCTCTTCTTACAAGACTGAGATTTGCAAGGGCATTTGGCTCTTTAACATGTCGACACCAGTATAGCTGTATCCGCCTGTGTGCCTTTATTGTTCTTGTCCAAGCAGGCCATGATACGGAAGGTCTATCAACATTTTTGAGCAATGAACCAGAATTCATTGATGAGCTGTTATCACTGCTTAGCTATGAGGATGAGATACCAGAAAAAATTAGGATACTGGGAATCCTTTCATTAGTTGCACTGTGCCAAGATCGATCTCACCAGCCTACTGTATTGTCATCAGTAACATCTGGTGGTCATCGTGGTATCCTTCCTAGTCTCATGCAGAAGGCAGTGGATTCTATCATCAATGGTTCTATGAAATGGTCCATAATATTTGCCGAAGCACTTCTCTCACTTATATCAATGCTGGTATCGTCAACACCAGGATCTCTAGCTCTACAAGAAGCAGGCTTTATACCGACTATTTTGCCTCTTCTCAAAGACACAAACACACATCATTTACATTTAGTTAGTACGGCAGTGCATGTAATTGAGAGCTTCCTGGATTATCACAATCCTTCTTCAGCATTGTTCAGAGATCTAGGTGGACTAGATGACACTATTGCTCGTCTCAAGATAGAAGTATCTCAAGTTGAGGTTATTTCAAAAAATATTGAAGCGTCTCATTCTAACAATAAAGGAAAAGAGGTTGAAAGCTGTCCACCTGTGCAAGATATACAGCCTTCATGTTCTGAATCCTTGATTTTGTATCATAGGAAGAACTTAATGAAAGTTTTACTACGTACAATATCTCTGGCAACATATGTGCCTGGTAGTTCTGCTCGTGTTGATGGTTCAGAAGAGAACGTGTTACCCCCATGTTTATGTAAGATTTTTAAGAGAGGCAAGGACTTCGGTGCTGGTGTTTTCTCACTTGCTGCAAATGTTATGAGTGATCTCATACATAAAGATCCAACATGCTATACTGTTCTTGATGCAGCTGGTTTACCACAAGCATTTCTTGATGCCATAATGGGTGGTGTACTTTATAGCTCTGATGCAGTCTCATGTATACCACAGTGTTTAGATGCATTGTGCCTAAACAATAATGGTCTTCAATTGGTAAAGGACCGCAATGCTTTAAGATGTTTTGTGAAAATCTTTACCTCTAGATCATATCTGAAAGCTCTTAGTGGTGACACAACGGGGGCCTTATCGAGTGGACTTGATGAATTAATGCGTCATGCATCATCATTACGATCCTTTGGAGTTAGCATGTTTATTGAAATCTTGAACACTATTTCTAAAGCAGGGTGTGGTGGAGACTCTATTTCCTGTAAGGAGTCTGATAATTCCTCTGCAGCTGTTCCCATGGATACTGATGTGGAGGTAGATACAACACAGAGTGAGGGTGTACCTCCTGAGGTAGGATGCTCAGTCAAAACAGTTGATGCTTCTCTAGATGCTTTGACATCATCATCCATTGAGTTATTTCTTCCTGAGTGCATATGCAATGTTGCTCGTCTCCTTGAAACTGTTCTGCAAAATACTGATACATGTAGGCTATTTATTGAGGAAAAAGGCATTGAAGCTGTTCTTCAACTCTTTAAGTTGCCATCAATACCTGTATCTGTTTCAATTGGTCAGAGTATTTCTGTTGCATTCAAGAACTTCTCACCTCAGCATTCTGTTTCTCTTGCACGAGCAGTGTGCTCATTCTTTAGAGACCACCTTAAAATGACTAATGAATTGTTGGGTTCAATCTCTGGAACTAAGCTGGTTGATAGTGAACCTAGAAAGCAAGCAGCTCTTCTGAAGTCAATTTCTACGCTTGAAGGGCTTTTGTCTCTTGCCAATTTTCTCCTGAAGGGAACTATCATTATGGTCTCAGAACTGGCTTTTGCTGATGCTGAGATATTGAAGGAATTGGGGAAGGTTTATATTGAAGTCACATGGCAGATATCTTTACTCAGTGATTATAAGGTGGATAAGCAAGAGGCAGATCAAGATGATTTGGCTGGGGATGCTTCAATTTCTGAAAGAGATAGTGACGATGACGCAAATACAGCACCATTTTCAAGATATATGAATCCTGTTTCAGCAAGGGCTTCTTTATCACCCTGGAGCATGGAGCAAGATTTTGTTTCAACTGTGCGATCTGCTGCCAATACGCACCGCCATGGTCGACACTCACTATCCAGGATAAGTGGCCGCCTAAATGGACTGTTGGATGCAACAAATAGTGATTTGGATGGTCCTTGTTTTCCAGCAGAGACATCAAGGAGTCATGATGCTCTAAAGAAAAGCCCTAATGATGTTGTTTCTGAACTTATCACGAAATTTGGCTATACCATGCGTTCCTTCCTTTGTAGCCTTGTCAAAGGATTAGCGGCTCGCCGTCGGGCTGACTCTAACCTTAACTCAGCTTTGAGAAGTATTGTAACTGCACTAGCACAATTTTTCCTTAATGCTCTTGTTTTCTCTGGACATTCTACTGCGGGTTTTGAGATGTCTTTATCTGTGAAATGCCGTTACCTTGGAAAGGTTGTGGAAGATATGGCTGTGCTTACGTTTGACAGCAGACGTCGCTTATGCAATTCTGCACTGGTTAATAGCTTCTATGTGAACGGAACATTCAAGGAAGTTATAACGACCTTTGAAGCCACCAGTCAGCTATTATGGACACTTCCTTTTTCTGTCTCGGCTGCTGCCACAGATCAAGGTTCCTCTGGTAGTGAGGTGTCTCACAATTCCTGGCTTCTGGATACGTTACAGAGTTACTGTAAATTTCTAGAATATTGTGTGAACTCTGCGTTCTTATTGTCTCCATCCTCTTCTCATAATCAGCTTCTGGTCCAGCCTGTTGTAACTGAGCTGTCAATTAATCTATTCCCGGTGCCTTCAGATCCAGAATCATTTGCTCGCATGCTCCAATCTCAAGTTCTTGATGCAGTTCTACCTGTTTGGAATCATACAATGTTTCCTGAGTGCAGTCCAACTCTTGTTACCTCCCTGGTGTTAATTATGAACAATATATGCTCTGTTGTTGAAGATATGAAGCAAAGCCGCACTAGTGTTGGAGTTGCCAACCAGCATGTTACTGGCCCCCCTCTTGATGAATCTGCTATTGCTACAATTGTTGAAATGGGATTTTCAAGGGCTAGGGCAGAAGAAGCTCTTAGAAGTGTCAGAACTAACAGTGTGGAGATGGCAACAGATTGGTTATTCAGCCATCCAGAAGAATTTGTTCAGGAAGATGTGCAGCTTGCACAAGCATTAGCTTTGTCACTTGGAAGCCCCATTGAAACACCCAAGGATGATGGGAGCAATAAGAATGATACGTCCATTGCTGAAGAAAAAGGTGTATTTGTGCTCCCTTTGGATGACATTCTTACTGTATCGACAAAGCTTCTCCGCTCTAGTGATTCCACCATGGCTTTCCCATTGACTGACCTTCTAGTGACATTATGCAACCGGAATAAGGGTGAATACTGCAAGCGAGTAGTACTATATCTTTTAGAGCAACTAAGATGTTTTTCATCAGATACCACATTTGATATGGGTGCTTTGTATTCCGTTGCTCATTTGTTCGCTTTGCTTCTGAGTGAAGACAGTGGCATACGTGAAATTAGTGCTGAAAATGGTGTAATCTCCCAAGTTCTTAAGATGTTAGAAAGTATTAAATCAAGGACAGACCAGACAGATCAGACTTGGAATTCTATCAGTGCTCTGTTGCTTATATTGGATAACATGCTACAATTTAATCCAAAGCTCAGTATGGAAACAATGGATGGTGTATCCAAGTCAATTTATGATGCACCCAGTGCTGACAGCAAGGCAGCAGAAAATAGAACTGAAATCATTGATTTATCAGATGATGCAAGTGCTAATGTATTTAAGAAGTTTTTGGGGAAATCCACTGGATATTTGAATGATCAACAGAGCCAAAAGGCACTGGCTTTCTGCTGTGAATTCATTAAGCTATGTGTGCCTGCAACAGTTATGCAAGCTGTGCTTCAGCTCAGTGCCCGCTTGACAAAAACACATGCTCTTGCTGCCCACTTCTTTGAAAGTGGTGGGTTAGCATCTCTTTTAAATCTCCCAGGCACTTGCATCTTTCCTGGCTTTGAGACCTTAGCATCTGCCATTGTGCGCCACCTTATTGAGGATCCCCAGACATTGCAGAGTGCCATGGAATTGGAGATACGACAGTCATTAAGTAACCGGGGGAGTCGTACTCCTCGCTCATTTCTGACAATTATGGCACCACTGATATCTAGAGATCCTGTGATCTTCATGAAGGCTGCAACTTCAGTCTGCCAATTGGATTATTCAGGAGGGAGAATGAATGTAGTGTTGTTGAAGGACAAGGAGAAAGACAGGGAGAAACAGAAAGTTCCTGTAACAGAAAGTGCTGTGCCATGTAATGAGCCTGTTCGGTTAACTGGTGAGGTTAAATCAGTTGATGCACCAAACAGATGTTCACGGAACCACAAAAAGGTTCCTGCTAGTCTTTCTCAAGTGATTGATCAGCTTCTTGAGATCATTATGAGCTATCCATCTGCAAGCAAAGAACATCGATTTGATGGTTACTCCCTGTTGACTCCAATGGATGTTGACGAACCAAATACGAAGGGCAAATCTAAAGTTGATGATGGCCAAGAGCTGGATGGTGATGCCCTCTCTGAGAGATCTGCCTTGCTGTCAAAGTTTGCATTTATCCTTAAGTTGATGAGTGAAATACTCCTCATGTATGTGCATGCAGTAGGTATAATTTTGAGACGGGATACAGAGATATCACAGTCACGAAGTTGCGATCAAGTTGCTGGACACAGTGGCTTACTGCATCATATATTTTATCTGCTACTTCCTCTACCTTTGGTCAAAATGGCTGATGCCTCAGATAATTGGATTGGTAAGTTGTCTGAGAGAGCTTCCTGGTTCTTGGTAGCTTTATGCTGCATATCTGCTGAAGGTCGTAGAAGGGTTGTTTCTGAAATTGTGAAGGCATTTAACTATTTCATTGGCTCAGCAAGCAACACCCCAAAAGGATCTTTAATACCTGACAGAAAAGTTTTGGCTTTCACTGAGCTTGTGAATTCCATATTGTTGCGGAATAGTCAGAGCAACTTGCCTGTTCTTGGTTGCTCACCTGATATTGCAAAACCTATGGTAGATGGTGGAATGGTGCAATCTCTTTCTGGTTTACTGAAAGTAATTGATCTTGACCACCCAGATGCTGCAAGGGTTGTCAACCTGATATTGAAAGCTTTGGATAACCTCACTAGGACTGCTTATGCCAGCAATCAAGTCCTCAAGACAGATCGATTTACCAAGAACAGATTACCAGGGTCACATGAACAAACACGTGAAGCTGATGACACTGTAATCCACGACCATACTACAGATGACACACATCATCATACTAATGACATCATCCAAACTGCAAGTCAGCAAGCTCAAGAGCTGTCTCATGTCGGTGGGAATAATAATGAAAACCTGGACCAACCTGTTGAACAAGAAACGAGAGTTGATCTAGCCGACAATAATACTTCTAATGGCAATCCTCCAATGAGAGCTGTGGAGTTCATGCGAGAAGAAGCTATTGAAAGTAATGTAATGGCTACTAATACTGATATTGGTTTGGCTTTCTCAGTGCAACATCAAGTTGTTGATGAAATGCGTGTGGAGGATGAGGATCTTGGGGAGGAAGGTGAGGATGAAGAAGATGAGGATGAAGATGATGAGGAAATAGCAGATGGGGGAGCTGGTTTGATGTCCATAGCTGACACAGATATCGAGGACCAGGAGAACAATGCAATTGGTGAGGAGTACAATGATGACCTTATGGATGAAGAAGATGATGACTTTCTTGAGAACCGTGTTATAGAAGTAAGATGGAGGGAGAGCTTAACTGGAATGGATCATCATCTGCGATTTTCCAGGGGTCATGCAGACTCTAGTGGTTTTATTGATATATCTTCTGAATCATTTCATGCTGTGGGGACAGATGATTCATTTAACCTGCATCGTTCATTTGGTCTTGAGCGGCGGTGCCAAAGCGGAAGTAGGTCACTTCTTGATCGACCAAGGACTGATGGGAATGCCTTTGTTCATCCATTGCTTGTCAGGCCAGCACAATCTAGGGAGGGGAATAGTTTAGTGTGGTCCTCTGGAGGAACCTCCTCAAGAGATTTTCACACGCTGTCTTTTGGGAATTCAGACATCCCCTTATACATGTTAGATGCTGGCTTTCCACCAGAAACTGCTCCCCCAGTGTTTGGTGAACGTATTGTAAGTACTGCTCCGCCACCTTTGATAGATTTCTCACTTGGTATGGACTCCCTCCGAATTAGACGAGGCCCTGGAGGTAATTTGTGGACTGATGATGGTCAACCACAGGCAGGTAATCATGCAGCTGCTGTTGCTCAGGCAGTGGAGGGTCATTTTGTGTCACAGTTAACTGTGGCTAGTAATTCAAATAATGCTCCTCAGGTGCAGCCTGAACAGACTGGCAACGGTGTGAATGCACAGTTGGCGTTACCAGATACAGGAAATGCTGAACCTGTAGTAACCGGTCCTCTTTCTCAACCTGTTGGCAGCCATCAGCCAGTTCGTACTGGTAACCAAGGACTTGCTCCTGCTAATGATGTCCTCTGTCCTGCAGATGTGCACGTAAACCAGCAGCTTGTTTCTGTTTATGATAATCGCGTTGAAGAAGCAGTGCGGCAAACGGCACCCGATGATCCTAACGCTATATCCCAGAGTGACGAAATGATGTGTATTGCTGGTACACAGCTTGATGGTCATCCTGAAAGAGATTCCTTGTCTGGTAATGAAAGCTGTGGTCATATTATGCAAAATGAGATCGAAGCACCTCAGCAAGTTCACTTGGCTAATGATCTTAGGGAAGCCCCATCTGATCTGGAGTCCAGCTGCCAGGCACTTGTCACTTCTGCAAGTGCTGCTCCTGAGCTGAGTGATGCTCATGTAGATTCTGCAGCAGTGGATGCTGATGTTGACATGAACAGTGTTAATATTGCTGAAAATGAAATTGGGAACTCAGCTCCTGCTTCTGATGGTAATGTTTTGTCTTCTAGGAGGCATGAAGAAGTTGAGCCTCAGACAGAGCAACCTAATGCTAATAATGAGGCCTCCAGTGCTAATGAAATTGATCCCACATTTCTTGAAGCATTGCCTGAGGATCTTCGTGCCGAAGTCCTTGCTTCTCAGCAGAACCGTTCTGCTCCAGCTGCTTCCTATAACCCCCCAGCTGCAGAGGAAATTGATCCTGAGTTTTTGGCTGCTCTTCCAGCAGACATACAGGCTGAGGTTCTAGCCCAGCAACGAGCACAGAGGATTGCCCACTCTCAACTAGTTGGACAGTCAGTAGATATGGATAATGCTTCAATTATAGCAACTTTCCCTCCTGATTTACGTGAAGAGGTAATGCTTCAATTTTAGCAAATTTCCAGTCCTTGCATGATGGAGAGGTAAGGTTTAATTTGCATGCCTGTTTAATACTAATACTGACCTGTTTTACTGCACAGGTGCTTTTGACCTCATCAGAAGCTGTTCTGTCTGCCCTTCCTTCAGCTTTGCTTGCTGAAGCTCAAATGCTACGGGACAGAGAGTTGAGTCGCTATCGTGCTAGAGGGAGCCTTTTCAGTGGAAGCTACAGGCTTGGTGGGAGGGGGCTGCCAACTGATAATCAGACAATTATAGACAGAGCTGTTGGTGTTACTGTGGGTAGAAGGGTTATTTCTACTACACCAGGCAGTTCAAAGGGTAAAGATGTGGAGGGGATCCCGCTTCTGGACTCAGAAGCTTTGCGGGCACTTATTCGCCTCCTGCAGCTTGCTCCGGTAATGTTCACACTGTCATATGCTCTATTATCTTGATAACTGTATTTTTTTCTTGAATAGGGTGGTTTTGGGTATTCGTTTGTAGTTTTATGATGTAGTGTAATATTCCATGCATATATTTAGTTGCATAGTGCAAATCTCACATTTTAAACTTGTAATCAGCTAATTCTCAAGGGAATAGAGTGGTTTCGGGCATTGCTTTATAGTTTTATGATTTAATGTAATATTGCACGCACATATATTTACATGCATAGTGCAAAACTCACCTCGTAAACTTGTAATGCGTTATTTTTAAAATGCTAAATGAAATGATAGAGGCTTGCGTGGTGGGGACACCCGTATAATATTCTAAAATCAAACTCAAGGATTCCTTGGTGTGCATTTTTTTCATCACTATTGTTACAAGAACTGAGAGTAGGCAGCTGCAAAAACTTTCTTGCTGAAATATCTCTTAAATATATTTGGCTATGAAGCTTTAATGTGTCAATCTGTCCATTCACATACACCCTCCGTCCCAAAATAAACTTACATTTCGCATCCCAAGGAGTCAAATCTTTTAAAGTTTGATCTAATATATAGAAAAATATACTAATATTTATGATGGGTATCATTAGATTGAGCACGAACCCTGTCATGTGGGGCCGCATGTACTCAAGAGACCGGTGAGCCCGTGACATCTGCAGAGCCTAGAACCCCGCGGGAGCACAGGACGCGGTCACCACGCAGGCGGCGTGGGCGGAGGCTGATTTAGGAAGTGGCTAGAGTTTAGGAGAGCCACTCAAGGAAGGCTCCAAATAAGGAGCGATTAGCTCTGATTAGTGTGGCCATAGGCCTGTAAGACATGATGTAATCGACATTTGAGAATTAACAAGAAGTTATCTCCAATTCTCCCTTCTTCTCTCCAAACCAAACGAGCGCCGAGGGGGAAAACCTCGCCCTAGACACGGATCGCGGCTACGACTTTCGGAGCCGAGGTCCGGCTGCCTGGGGCTCCCCTGCAACTTGGTATCACGTTCTAGGTCTTCCTTGCCAACACCACCAGCCGCCGCCTCCCCACCTTGCCCAACGTCTGTGGCCGCCATTGGCGACCCCAACGCCAACCTCCAGGCCACCTTGGACACCCTGACCGCCACCCTCAAGACACTGCAGTCTTCCGTGGAGGCCAACTCCTAGGCAATCAAGGAGCCGTTGACTCGACCACCGCCAGAGCCATCGGGTTCTAGGACCGACGCCGGCGAACATCAAGATCGGCCTCGTTACCAGAAACTAGACTTTCCATGGTATGACGGGAAGTCCGATCCTCTCATCTTCATTAATCGCTGCGAATCCTACTTCCATCAGCAGAGAATCATGGAGGAGGAAAAGGTCTGGATGGCCTCCTACAACTTGGAGGACGGTGCCCAAATGTGGTACATCCAGGTCCAGCAAGATGAGGGGACTTTGTTCGTAGCGCTACGGGCCGCTTCTGCGCTCCAATGCTTTGGGCTAATTGGCAGCTTGTCGACGCACCGGCTCCGTGGCAGACTACCAAGACCGCTTCCAGGCCCTGCTTCCTCGTGCCGGCCGCCAATGGGTCCAGCTCTTCCCCACCAGGCTCCTGCCCTCGCTGAGCTTCGACGTTGAGGTTCATAACCCTCATTCGCTCGTGAGAGCGATGAGCCTGGCTCACAAGCTCGAGCTGTGGGGGCAATACACAATTATAGGAAGGCAGCTCCAGATTCCTCCGCGGTCACCTGCGTGCACCCGCACCGCGCCTGCCTCTCCCAGCACCACCAGCGCCACCACCAGCCGCCCCGGCCATAGTCACAGTCACATGGAAAGTCACATGGAAGGCCCGACTGTCTGACGCGTCCCAGGCTGAGCAGGAGGAGCGTCGCTGCCTCAGACTGTGCTACAACTGCGACGAGAAATCCGGTCACGCCCATAACCGCGTTGCAAGCGGCTGTTCCTCGTCGACGGCGTGGAAGAAGAGGACGCCGACGAGAAGGCAACTACGGAAGAGAACCCTCACTTCTTGCTCCACGCAATCGCAGGGGTCTCCTTCAGTGACACCATGCACATTTGGGTCACCATTGGCACTATCGTCTTCACCGCGCTCCTCGACTCTGTATCCACACATAATTTCATCGCGGAGGCTGCGGCGCAATGCTCGGGCTTGCCGATTATGGGTCGCCACGGCGACGGTGGCCAACGGCGAGCGCATCGCATGCCCAGGAGTCATCTGGTAGGCCCCGCTCACCATCAACAATGACGCGTTCCGCGTCGACCTCTTTGTCATGCCCCTCGCCGGGTATGACATGGTCTTGAGCCCCCAGTGGCTAGCTACCCCGGGCCCGTGCTATGCAACTTCAGTGCGAGGACGATGACCTTCCAGCGCCACGGGCGCGGCGTCAGGCTGCCTCCACCATGCGCTACCGACCACGACATCATCCTCAAGCCGGCGCAAAGCCGGTGGTGGTCTGGCCGTACCGATATCCGGCGTCCCACAAAGACAAGCTGGAACGGCACTGCACTGCATGATGGACGAGGGCATCATCCGCCGGAGCGCTTCGGCTTTCCCATCGCTGGTCCTCCTAGTCAAGAAGGCGGACGACACGTGGCGCTTCTGCGATGCCCTCACCGTCAAAGACACTTTTCCTATTCGAGTGGTGGATGAACTCCTCGACGAACTCCACGACGCGCTGTTCTTCTCCAAGCTGGACCTGCGCTCAGGCTACCACCAAGTTTGAATGAGGGCCAACAACATTGATAAGACGGTGTTCCGCACACATGAAGGCCTCTACGAGTTTCTGGTAATGTCGTTCGGGCTGTGCAACGCCCCGGCGACATTCCAAGCTCTCATGAACGATTTGCCGTGCCCCTTCCTCTACCGGTTCATCTTTGTTTTCATTGATGACATTTTAATCTACAACAAGACTTGGGCAGACCATCTCCGCCACCTCCGCGCCGTCCTCGCCATGCTACGGCAGCACCGGCTCTTCGTCAAGAGCCATGTGTTTGGCGTCCCCTTCCTCGCGTACCCGAGGCAGGCATCGCCATGGATTCGGCCAAGGTGCATGCATCCAGGATTGGCTGGTGCCCCGCTCAGCGCGTGCGGTGCGCTGCTTCCTTGGCTTGGCGGGGTACTACCGCAAATTCGTCCACAACTACGGCTCTGTCGCTAGGCCATTGACAACCCTTAAGAAAGATGGGTTCTCGTGGAACGATGCCGCGGCCTTGGCATTCACCGGACTTCACCAAACCCTTCGTCGTCAAATGCAACGCGTCATCTCGCACGGGTTCGACGCGGTGCTCATCCAGCAGGCGCACCTGATTGCGTTCTTCAGCCGCCCTGTTGCGCCACGACATCACGCCCTTGCGACATATGAGAGAGAGCTCATCGGTCTCATCCACGCCATAGCCATACTTGTGGGGTCGTCGCTGCCTCGTCAAGACGGACCACTACAACCTCAAGTATTTGGTGGACCAGTGCCTTGCAATGACCCTGCAACACCATTGGGTGGGGAAGCTGCTAGGGTTCGATTTTTGAGTCGAGTACAAGCCTGGTGCGGTGAACGCGGTGGCTGATGCCCTTTCTCGCCATGTCCGCGCCGCGCTTCGATTTTGTCACACGCCTCCGTCACGCCCAGAACACTGACCTCGCGCTCGTCGCCATCCAGGACGACGTTTGCACAGGCACTCGCAGTGCGTCGTGGTCCATCGTCGATGATATGCTGCAGATGGCAGCCTGCTCTACATTCCGACGGCGTCCCCGCTCTTCCAGGAGATCATGATGGCCGTGCACGAGGACGGGCACAAGGGCGTACATCGCATTCCACAGCCTGCGGTGCGATTTTCACTTCCCGAACATGCGGCGGGTGCACCAGGACTTCGTGCGTGCGTGTGCCACATGCCAAAGGTCCAAGTCCGAGCACCTTCATCCAGCGGCCCTCCTTCCGCTGCCAGTGCCGCAGGCCATTTGGGTGGACATTGCCCTCGACTTCGTGGAGGTGCTGCCTTGCGTCCGGGGCAAGTTGGTCATCCTCACGGTGGTTGACAGATTCAGCAAATACTGCAACTTCATCCCTCTAGCGCACCCTTACTCAGCCGAGTCCGTCACACAGGCCTTCTTCAATGACATCGTTCGCCTGCACGGCGTACCATAGTGCGGGACGCGGTCACCATGTAGGCGGCGTGCGCTGAGACTGATTTAGGAAGTGGTATGAGTTTAGGACAGCTACCCAAGGAAGGCTCCAAATAAGGAGCGATTAGCTCTGATTAGTGTGGCCATCGGCCTATAAAACATGATGTAATCGACATTTGAGAATTAAGCAAGAAGTTATCTCCAATTATCTCCGATTATCTCCAATTCTCTCTTCTCCTCTCCAAACCAAACGGGCGATGAGGGGGAAAACCTCGCCAAGACAAGGATTGCAGCTACGACCTTAGGAGCCGGGGTCCGGCTACCCTGGGGCTCGACGCCCTTGACAAACCCACTTCAGCTTTGCTTTCTGCTTTGCTGTCTTTTCTCTACATCCTATTGCAATGTTTTAAAAAACGCTAAACGCTAAACGAACGCTAGCCTATGGTTTAGAGTTTTGGAAGTTTAAACGTAGATTAAACGTGATTAAACGTTTTTTTTTATTTTTTATTTTTGTGATGCTGAGAGCAAAATCAGTAGTAAAGTCTAAAAGAAAAGAAAAAAACAAGACACCGGTGGCCCAAGAGTTGTATAGG
>DXKC01001628.1:0-10811 GCA_031170775.1 Cymbopogon citratus
TATTCTTTTTTTTCAGCTAAGGCTGCAAGGGAGGGATTGGAGACTGATCGACAGGTTGATTTCACAAAACTTGGTTTTTTTTTTTCTGTGTTTTGGAGTGATACATTACTTCTACAAAATTTCCTATCTAACTTAATTTACTCTGTGCTTGCAGTTGTGCTGTATCCTTCATTTCTTTACTACTTCTTGCATTCTTACTTTTTGTCTTGATATTCTTAACTATTCCATTTTTTAAGGAAGACTCTTACCTGGTAATAAGATATATATTTGTTTGAATTTCGACTTTCTGTTTGTTTTAGTATCTGGATGTGCTGGAATTGTTTCCTAGCATATGACGGTCTAGGTTTAATGTTTCCTCTCAAGTTTTCATATGTTATTTGTTTTCTTGTTTGTCAACGTTTTTCTTGACACTGGTGATGCATAGATGTTGCTTTTGACATCCTTTATGCTGGAGACACCAGTGTTATCCACCAAAGTTTGACAGAGCGGCATCAAATTCTGCAGAAGGTTGTGAAACCTTTAAAGGGTCGTCTTGAGATTTTGATCCCAACAGGTGGTTTAAATGTCCGTCGCCCTTCAGGTAGCTGATGACAATTTACAATTGTATTTTTATTTTCTCATGGATGCATTTGAATTCACCCACTTCTAAAACAGATGACATTATACAATGGATTCCAGTAGCTTGATCTAGAGTGCTGGTTATGGACTTCTTTTGCTCTTTTTTTAAATTTTGTTCAGAAGAGTCACCTGTTATGTTCTATATTATCTCTCTATTATAAATCCATTAATACGCAATAATAAACTTATTTGCAATCTGCAGATGAACCGTGCTGGTCAATTATTGCACATAATGTTGAAGATGTTAATAAATTCTTCAAAGAGACTATCGAGAACAGGTTTCTTTGTACTTTATTAGATACTCGGCTTAGCAACTTTCACGTTAAACAACCATTTAGTTTCAATCTTATGATTCTTCAACCGTTTAGTTTCAATCTTATGATTCTTCAATTCATTAATTGTGGTTAGAGATGAGGGCATTATACTAAAGGACCTTGATTCCAAATGGGAACCTGGTGATCGAAATGGAAAGTGGCTTAAACTAAAGCCTGATTACATACACGCGGGTGCTGATCTGGATGTTATTATTATAGGTAAGCATCTTTCTCCATATGTGAAGAACAGATTATAAACTTTTTGAAACTATTGATTGAGGTTATGTTGACTGCTTTGTTGGTAGGGGGATACTATGGATCTGGAAGTCGAGGAGGAGAGGTGCCCTAGACATTTTTTTTTGACTTGGCTTAATATTTTAGTTTCAGCATTAGGGTTACCCGGATGTGAATATTATAATGTCTTGCTAGTTCATAGTCTTGTATGGTTCCTATATAATCATCAAAGGACAAGAAATGCATTTTTTTAATGTCAAAACTCGCTCTTAGCTTTATTCTTTTCAAGCTATTAAAAAGTAAAACTGCTGATCATTGTTCTTAACTGATTTATAGGTTGCACAGTTTTTAGTTGGCCTTGCAGTCCCTTCAGATGATAATAGCTACCCCAAAAGGTAACCAGAGTTTGTCCACCCAGTGTTTATATTTCGTAGAGGCAATTGTAGATGAAGATCACAGTAAAAAGCAAAATTTGGTCATCCTAAAAACTCGGCCATGGGAAGAAGATGCTCCCTGGCTTTGCATTAAAGATCCTGGGTTCCAGCCCTGTTGGGTGTCCTCTCAAGTCTCAGCTTGAGGCTCTACCAACTGGGCTACAGCTTGGTTCTTAGATGTGGTTGCCTAATAATTAAATAATGTTGCAGTAGGAAGGTTCTGTACTTTGGTGAAGATTGCTGATAGGTGTGTAGACATGAATACCTTTTGTTTCTTTCAGTATTATATATTTTAATACTGGTTATATGCATTTCATACATGTTCTTGGCAAAACATAGAAAACATGTTCCCATTTTATTTATTGACATGATGTTTCTTGTTACATACATGTCTAATGAGGTTTTATATGGTAAATGGTAAGAATAGTGTTTTGTCATTCCATGGTGTTTCCTTTTTCCCACAACAGGTGAACCCAAATTTGATTACCAAGGCAATGAGACATCATGGTTTAACCATCTACTATGTGATGTTTCTTACTTGTTTTCTGTCCTTGTGTACTCTTTTCAAGGTTTCTTTCATTCTGCCGTGTTGGTTCTGGCCTCTCTGTTGAAGAGCGTGATGCTCTTGTCACCAAACTGAAGCCTTATTTCAGGTATTCAGCTTTGATTCTTATGTTTCATATCTATTGGTTCAGTATTTTTTGTAAATATGCTTCCTTGAAGCTTAACAACCTATTTATTACACTTAAAAGCACCAAAGTTCCTTCTCAATCTGTCATACTGTGCTATTTTTGAATCAGGAAAAATGAGTACCCCAAAAAACCACCAAAATTTTATGAAGTTACAAATAACTCAAAGGAGAGGCCAGATGTTTGGATTGAAAGCCCTGATAAGTAAGCCTTTTTATTTCTTTGATTCAGTCGGCCATTTTCTTAGATACAGGAAGCACATGATATGCTAAATCACTAATTACATTTTCAGGTCAGTCATAATGTCTGTAACAAGTGACATTCGTACAATCAAGTCCGAGGTATTCAATTTAAAGAATCAAACAAGTTTATGTACAGTTCAGTCTTTAAAAGCATTATGCTTGGGACTGATTTCTCATGTGCAATCAGCTGGTGTATTTTCTCTTCTAACTTTTAAGAACTTTCAACCTTTTGCAGGTATTTGCTGCTCCATACTGTTTGAGGTTCCCCCGTATTCAGAGAGTGAGATATGACAAGCCATGGCATGAGTGCCTTGATGTGCAGGGTAATCTGTTTTGCTTATAGTTAATATTTTGTGTTTGTAAGCTTAGTTCTTTTATTTAGTAGCTTACAATAAGCTACATCCCTCCTGATGCCTTAAATCTAGATTATATCTCAAGGATGAATGATCTATAACATGCTGAGCATTGCAGCATTTGTGGACATTGTGCATTCAAGTAATGGTACAACACAAAGGGTGACAGATGATAATAGCCTGAAGAATGATGACACAAAACGCTCAAAAGCAAACAAAAAAGTGGAGAAGAAGAAGTGTGTCTCAATCATCCCTTCACATCTCATGAAGACTGATGTATCAGGTCTCAAGGGAGAAACCCTGATATTTGCCAACATGATTATCTGTATCCTTTCCTGTGTTATTCTTTGCTAGCTACACTTATTTTTACAATACAAAGGCCAGAAAATGTAAAGTAGGAGATTATTCCTTATCTCACTTAGATTTTGTCAACATTCCATCATCATATAATCTCGAATATTTTCATAAACTGGTCGTTGAAAATGGGGGATCTTTCTCCATGAATCTGAGTGACTCTGTTACGCACTGTATAGCTGCGGAGAAGAAAGGTATTTACCTTTGTTTCAGGAGTCCCTTTTTCTTTGATAATGGGATATTGAATACATATAGTTTGAAGTCTATTTGCATGTTAACTTTCAGGTATCAAATATCAGGCAGCTTTACGGCAGGGAAGGATCATTCACTATGAGTGGATATTAGATTGTTGCAAGGAAAAACAACTTCTTCATTTGCAACCTAGGTTTGACCCTTTGACTTGACCCAATTTACCTCTTATTAAGCAAAATATTCTAATGCAATTATCATTGTACAGGTATATACTATTTCTTGCTGATTTTGCTAGGCACAAATTTCCTGAAGAGATTGATTCATATGCTGACTATTACTACTGGGACATTGAAATTGCTGACCTTAAGCAGGTATAATATTTGGTTATGTCTTCAGTATGTCCTTTTATCACTTCAAATAGAATAATGCTTTATTGCATAGGACAATATAACAATAATTCAAAATTGAAGATGTACCACTATGGGGCCTGAATTTGGTGCAACTAAGTAACCATGAATCGGCCAGTTAGTAGAAGCTGCATATGATACAACAACAACTTAGCCTTTTGTCCCAAGCAAGTTGGGGTAGGCTAGATATGAAACCCAAAGAGACAAGAAACAGATACACACATAGGCTAGCTGCATATGATACAACATTGAACCCTAATTATTTTGAACATGATATAAGCTATATTATATTTTACGAAAGGTCTTGGCAAGTGCCAAAGGTTTGGCACAACTGACCATTGTAGGGGGCTTATAGCTTATGTGCGATATGGTTGGTTGATTTATTTTTGGAATGTGGCATGTAAACTTATGGGATCCGTGTGTTATTTCTTCTTAATGCAATGTTTCACAGCTCTCCTATGTTTTCGAGAAAAAAAATATTTTATGCGAATAACCTCTCACAGAACAGAACTATTGAAATGTGGCGTCTTCTAGATAGAGATGACAAAAATCATGTTTGGGGCACCCTTCGCTACGGGTGCAATTTGCGGACCATAAGGTCCCCGCGAATCTTCTTTAGTTTCATTGTTAGTACTACTTAAGGGCACCCATTTGCACCTCTATCCCCGTACATAGACCTTATATAGGAATAAAGGATTTCACCTCCTCTAATCTTCTCTTCCTAATATGATCCATCCGAAACTGGTCAATGTTGGATTTGCATGGTAGCACCCAACAATGAGATGTTATATGATATTTTGCCACAGCCTTCTGTTGTTTGCAACTTTTCCCTGGCATCATAAGCTTGTTATTATTTTATCACAGTGGATTTTTGTGCTTAGAAGCATGTGTTTGGTAGAATGGCGATGTAAAAGATGTTGATGACTGTATTTGAAATTTCGACCTCTTTTTTGGGCATTCTACTTGGACAGATTCACAATGAACCATTTTTTTATATTTCCTTGTAATTTTTCATGCACCAGATTTTCAGTAACATCGACAAAGTTGCTGGTGATTCAAACATGGTTAATCAGTACAAAAAGAAGCATTGCATAGACGAGAGATTCTGTTTCTTCCAGGGTTGCTGTGTCTACTTGCATAATGCACCCTTAGTGTAAGCTTCATTTACTGTCAAGTAATGTCATATTTCACATGATACATCTCCTCATTTTTTTTCACTTTTTTTTCCCCGGAGGAATGCGGACTACAATGTAATATCTGATCTTGCGCTGAAGAGGGTGAAGCAGGATCTAACAATGCATGGTGGTCAGGTCTGCAGCAGCATTGCTCCAGCTACTCATTTGGTTGTAGTTTCGGTTTTACAGGCCTATAACTTTGATAACCTGTACAAGAGGTACTGATTTATTGCTTTAGATTTGCTTTGTGACTTTTGCAAGAGAAGGGAAATGGAAACATTTGTGGTAATCCATTGGTTGTTTATGCAGCTTCCCTCCTGCTGAAAGACGTTATCTTCATGACAAACGATTACATGTTGTCAGTAATAAGTGGTTGGAAGATTCAGTGGAGAAACAAATGAAGCTCTCTGAAACTGCTTACAGCCTTAAACCGGATACACTAGAAGAAATAGAAATTGAAAGGAGGTAACTGGTGATTGCCCGCATAATGACACTTAATATCGAAATATTTACATTTGATTGTTGTCAACCTTTTATCTGTTTCTAATTTGTTTCAGTGAGGAAAACGTTCAGCCTCTGGATCATAAGCTTGGGGAACACAAGGTAGTTGAAAGATCTCATGCAAAAAACGTACCAAGAAAAAGGAGCAGGCCAACAGGTAGTTCAAGAACTACAAGGGCTGCTCCTATACCAGTCCGGCGAATAAGGCCTAGAAGAGGAAACCAGAAAGCAAAAATTGTTGATGACGTTGAATCTGAAGAAAGCGCGCCCAGTGAATGTCAAGATGATCAAAATCTGGACACAGATGATACCTCTATGGTTGAAGAAGGTATTACCAACAAAAAGAAAGGACTCCCTCCACCTGCTTCTAAACCAGCCCGGAGAACAAGCGCTACAAGAGGAAATCAGCATACAAAGATAGATGACGGTGGATCTGAAGAAAGTGGACATTGTGAAACAGGTCAAGATGATCAGAAGTTGGACACAGATTACATCTCTAAGATGGAAATAGATAACAGCGATAAAGACTGTGGACCACCGCCGGGTGCTCAGCTTTTCACATTGGGGGAGCAAGAGGCCAAAGGTGTCAAATTGAACACTGTGGAGGAGAAACCAGACATTCCTTTCCAAAGAACAACCGCTGCAGAAGCGATGAGTAGTGCGCCTGGTGAGAAGATAGAACAAATGGCTGATCCGTTGCACGCCATGCTTCTGGATATGCTACCACTCCTGGGCAAGAAAGGAACAGAAGGTACAAGTAGGGCGCCCTTGGCGAAAGTTGAGAAGGATCCACCTGCGGTAGGAAGTTCCACATCCAATTCTGAGATCCTGGCGCCAGATGCTGGAACCTCGGGGGTTCCAGCCCCAGACCTGAGTACAGCTCCTCCCCCAAAGAAGAAAAAAGTGAGCTACAAAGATGTCGCTAGTGAACTTCTGAAAGACTGGTGAGAGAGCTTGGTCAGTGGTGTGTACGTTTTACCCCCCGGTCCGTAGTCGCTATCTTGTAAATAGTACAACGCCATGTAATAACTATGTAAGTAACCATGTTTGTAGGGTCACATTGGCTGTTTGTCATGCTCTCAGAAGTTCGCTTGTTTTGCTTGTTGATTACAATTGTTCATGTTGAGTAGGACTGTAGTATCAATGCATGCCAAATGCAAGGATTGTTACACGCATTTTGCAGAAGCCAAAAATATGCATAAGTGGAAATGGAAGCCTGTGGTCTGCTCTGCAATTGGTTTTGGCTCTTTCAGCCAATGTTGTCGCTTTTGCTGTGGTCAGAGCCGAAGCCGAGTGGAAGCTCTCGGTTTGGCGGCCCGGCGTCGTTGCTCGGGCCGTGGGTACTCCATAGTTCTATACAGGCCCAGGAGTACCTCTCAGAAAAAGGCCCAGGCCTGTTTAACCATGGACTATCTCACGCTGGTGCCCGTCAGCGTCACGAGTCACGCACGACTCCAGTCCCAACTCCCGTCTGGGATCTGGCCGTCCCGTCATCCCGTGGCGGCGACGGCGGCGGCTCGCCTGAGCAGCGTCGTCGGAGAATCAGCGACCTGGACCACGCCGTAGCCTCGTAGATCCTGTCTTCTGATCCCGTGCCCTTCCTGCTGAGCGCCCCGGCGCGGAGCCGCGGACCTGCCCTGCGCGTCCGGCCGTCCCCGTACTCCTCCGCAGGCTGTCGGGCTGCCCAGCCGCAGCTCCTCCGGGTGCCCGGGCTGCCGGCGGCCAGCACCCCTGCGGCCTGATCTGCCTCTGCTCCTCGCCTTCTCCGCAAGACTGTAGCTCTGGTGAGTAAAATGAGCTCCGAGACTGTAGTTGCTTTGCACGCGCTACTTTACTGAGACTGTAGACTTATGCTTGTACCCAAATTGGCGATTGATTGATGGTGAAATATGAATCTGTAGTCGGTAGACTCTAGAGACCAGAGACGAAGGTTTCCGTATGCCTAAAATTGGTGATTGATGGATTGTGAGATGTGAATTTGTGATTACATCCAAAATTGAGACTGAACATCTGAGCCCTTAAGTTACTGTTCAATGAAGTGCCGTGAAAGCTTTACCCTGCTTTTTGTTTTGTGCTCCTTGGGTTAAATGTTTTGCAACTGATTACATCGTTTTTAGTTTTTGTGAATGTGTGAACATGAGCCATTTTTTAGTTTTTGCTATGATGACTCCTATCAGGACGGTATCTGAAGGGGGTGTTTTTTCATTGCATCCCGCCTGATTCTACCAAAACTGAATATGGTTTCTGAGCAAATCCAGCGATACGAAGCAGGATAGGCTCAAGCAACAACGTGTGTTGATCATCTTAGTGTGTTCTTATACATGTGTTACAAGCTCTCGAGTCTGACAGGAAAACGACTGCGAGAGGCCTTGATCCGGTTTTGCCGGACGTGCGCTAGTACGCGTCGTGGCTGCGCGGAGCGCGTGGGGCGGTTAGCCCGCTCAGTGTGTGAGCGCGGTCACCGTGGATGCGGTTGGCTTGACCAGTTGATGCTGATGAACCGTGTCCTTTATCACCCCTCTGCAGTGGCAATGTTGAGTCCACCGAGGGTGAGACTGGAATGGAACGCCGTGAATGTCACCGTAGGCAGCCTTTCGTCATGACGTCGGCGATCTGTTGGTCGATGTGAAACGAAGAATGCAATCATTGATTTACTCCGTTTTGATCAACCTGATTGATGTAGTTATCCATTGCTTTCCCAGTGGCAGCATTATTATTTTTAGAATTGGCATTGCCTTATCTATTTTCTATCACAGTTTTGTCTTCTTTTGTGCTCTCTTTCGGGTCATGCCTGTTCTCTTTTTACCATGATTACTCCTATTAGGACGGTATCTTAAGGGGATGACTTTTAATTACACCCCTTATTTATTATACCAAAACTGAATATGGTTTCTGAGCAAATCCAGCCATACCACTGTAGATCTCAGTTTCCCAGCCATTGATTTGCCCTCGAAGATCAACCTGATTGTTGTAGCTACATTCTTCACTTTCCCAATGCCAACACTATTCTGTCATCAGGATTACCCTATTCGATTTCCTAGGACAGTTTTCTTCTGTGTCCTTTCTTGGATCATGATTGTTCTGTATATTTGCCATGATGACTACTATTAGGACGGTATCTGAAGGGGGTGGCTTTTAAGTGTACCTCATCTGATTATACCAATACTGACTATGGTTTCTGAGCAAATCCAGACATATCACCAAAGTACCCAACTGATGTTTTACCCTTTTTTGTTCAACCTGATTGATATAAATGTGTGCCAAATTTTGTTCTTATTTTATATGGTTGCTTTTTGTACTGAAATCATCTTATTGGAAAATAGTTTCAATCTACCTTTTGTGCTAGCACTGCATATTTATTAACACACTTAATCCTCTGTCAGGATGATCAACCACCACAAAAATAGTGCATTTTGGAACGCTGTTTAATAGAGGCATGGAATCAGCTCCTGGTCATACCCCTCTTATACATGGACTTCCTGATGAGATCGCTCTCATTTGCTTGGCAAGAGTTCCTAGGCGGTATCATAATGTTCTTAGGCGTGTCTCAAAGAGGTGGAGAGCACTGTTATGCAGTGAAGAATGGCACTTGTGCCGCAAGAGGAATAACTTGGACGAGTCATGGGTCTACGTAATCTGTAGGGAGGCAGGCATCAAATGCTATGTGTTGGCTCCAGACCCTTCAAGTCGGTGCTTTAAAATCATGCATGTCATTGAACCCCCATGCTCAGGGAGGAAAGGTGTTACCATTGAGGCCTTAGACAAAAGGCTATTTCTTATGGGTGGTTGCAGTTGCTTACATGATGCTACTGATGAAGTGTATTGTTATGATGCCGCCTCAAATCACTGGAGCGCAGCAGCTCCAATGCCTACAGCAAGGTACTTTTATCAATAAAGAACATTCTCATATTTTATTCATCCTTAAGCAGTGAAGCCATACCTTTAAAATCTATAATTATAAATACCATGCCATATGTATTCTCTTATTCTGTGCCTATATGTAGCATCTCATGTTTTCCCTAGAACAGTACACCTATATAGCATATCATGTTCTTCCTTAAGCATCACAATATAGTGTCTATTGCAAATTGGAGACCAGTTCCTTATGCTCTGTTGCTTCACTTTTCAGGTGCTTTTTTGTGTCTGCGTCTCTTTACGAGAAATTGTACATAACTGGTGGATATGGTTTGACAGACAAGTCACCAAATTCATGGGACATCTATGACCCAGCCACAGACTCATGGTGCGCCCACAAGAACCCAATGCTCACCCCTGACATAGTGAAATTCATTGCACTGGACGACAAGCTGGTGACTATTCACCGTGCAGCGTGGAACAGAATGTACTTCGCTGGCATATACAACCCGCTGGACCGCACTTGGAGAGGCATGGAAAATGAAATCGCTCTCTGTTGGTCCAGCCCGACAGTTGTTGTGGATGGGACACTGTACATGCTGGAGCAGTCCATGGGCACCAAGCTGATGAGGTGGCTGAAGGACACCAAGGAGTGGGCCACACTCGGTAGGCTCTCCGACAAGGTCACAAGACCCCCCTGCGCCCTTGTGGCCATTGGCAGGAAGATTCATGTGATTGGAAGAGGGCTCAGTGTAGTCACAGTTGATGTGGACACAGCAGCAAGAGTAGATGGGTTCCTGGTTACCACTTCTGTTGGCCCATTGGTGGAGGAAGACCTGACGCCTGAGAGGTGCATGGTGATCACCATCTGAAGGTGTGCATCCAAGCTTGATACTGAGTGTATGTTGTAACTGGCTATCCTCTTGGCTGAACATTTGGTCTCACGGGGATGATTCATGCACATATATACTATGACATGAATTCAATAAGGCTTGACTCGATTCAGCCAATAACTAGTTAAGATTTTGTTCTGGCTGTCTTGTTTGTGGTTTTGTGCTCCTTCTCGGCTGCTGGCTGTAAGAAAAATATTTGATCTTGTTTGTTGAGCACTGTATGAACCAGATGGATATCTGAACATAGCTGATGCCTGATGGGATTGATAACTGCGAATGTGATGCTTGTTCTGGTATTTGCCTCTTTGATCGATCTTGGTTCAATGTTCGATTTCTGCAGAGATGAATGGCGATGTGCATTGACAGTCATATGCGCTTTACCTTGCACATGAGAGTTTCGTTTTAAATTGTCACTAGGTTTACGATTTGTGTACGCATGTGGCATCGTTTGTTCGTTAAAGTTACGATTATGACCTTGGGCCGTGTTTAGATTGGGGTTAAAAAGTGAGAAGTTAGAATTCTGGGCACTGTAGCATTTTTGTTTGTATTT